>CAMXCT020005113.1:0-145000 GCA_947184155.2 Cladocopium goreaui | reverse complement strand
AAATGTGGTGTTTTTATCCAATACCATCCACACACCATCCAGAAACCATCCGTATACCATATACCATGCAAAAACCATCCAGAAGCCATCCCCAATTTACCAGGGAGTTCAACCATCTTCAATGGTTGGGAGGTTATGGCTGGTTGGCTCAATCCCAGTTTCTTCCAGGCCTGACCCTTGTAGGAGAAGACCTCGCACGGGTCAAAAGTATTCAAAAGTCAGCAGCTTTGCTCGAACTTTTCAGAGTTGGACATCCTATATTCTGCTGATGTCCAATACCAGCCAATATCAACCAACATCAGGAGAAAAACAAAATACAAAAAAAAAACATGAATCAGCAGCCAATGTCATGAAAATCATCAAACATCCACCAGTTCGCACAGCCAAAACATCGCGCCGCATTAGGGGCGCAGTTCCATCATCCGCATCCCTGGTCCAAGGCGAAAACCAGCTTCTTGCCATCGGGTGTCACCACCTTTTTGTTTCCCTCCGACCTGGCGATAAAAACTATGTGCCACGAATTGGGACAGGACAGGCATGGTGAAAGCTCCTGAATTTGGGTGGAAACATCTCATGCTTTTAATTAGATTTTTTTTTGGAAGAATGATCCAGTGGAATAGTATGATTGTGTAACCATCTATGTGGAATAAAGACCCATTCATCCAGTTACAAGCCTGATTTCATTCTAGATAATGTATTATTATTGTCTCTTCTACCTGCTGGAATTCTGACCCATAATGACGAAAATATAATATAGATTAATATAGTAATATTTTATAATCATGTGGAATCGAATTGAACTCTGCAGTTGGAGAATGATGATTTGATGTGGGAAGCCAGCTGGTGTTGGACCCCCCAGCGAGGTTTCAGTTCACAAAGCCTTCGTCTCAGCTGTGAAGGTGAGACGAAGGCTGTGTCTGAGAATGGGCTATGCCCCAAGCATCCCATGGAGTATACATTCTATACCATATTAATATATATATATATACCATATTAATATATATATATATATACACATGTTGGATAATCAAAATCGTCCGCATTCAATGGTCTCAAATATCAACTGGTAGCTTTTGTTGATTATGGATGATCAACTGGTCATTTACTGTTCTATTTACCCCGAACTCGTAACCATGGCTTTCATTTGCCCCATTTTGCCCTCTGGTAAACTAACGTAACTATGGAAAATCACCATGTTTAATGGGTAGATCCACTATAAATGGGCCATTTTCCATAGCTATGCTAGTTTACCAGAGGGTAACATTTTCGTGTTTCAGGTGCAACGCCCCAGCCAGGCGATAATCGCGCGTTGGTGACGAGCCACAACTCGGCATCGTTCAAAGGTCTGAGGCGAACTGCTACCACCACATGAGGAGACTCGGTGACATCCTTGGTGCGTTTTTTCGGACCACATCCTTCGGTGATCCAGAACTTATCAAAGGACAACGATAGCCGATAGCTATGGGGATCTGCCATGTCATATTATGGTTGTAGAATGGTTATAGAATGTTATCAGCATGTTATGGATTGATTAGCTCTGATACGTGAGGATATTTGATGATACTTGATGCCTAGGTATGTCATGATATGTCTAGTCAATTGACACCATTGTCATAGACAGTGGGTGCGATGAACATCGAGCACGTCCCAGCACTTATGTGCTCGCTGTGCCCGCAATATAGCTATATCGGCTATGGATCAAAACCTTGATATCCTGGCGTTCACATCAAAACAGTTGGCAAATGGACATTCCCAGCCACAATCATAATATATCATAATTATTGAACCAATGAAATCTGAAAAACATGGACATAATTTGACATCATCAATATACCTCAATGAAAATCCATCGGTTTCAATCCACATTCGATTCATCAATTCCCATCATTTCCCATCGATTCCCAGCCTCAGCTGCTAGCGCCTCATGCTGAGTTCAGGTCTTAGTCTTTTTTCTGGTTGCCTAATAACCAAATTTGGGATATCAATGGATATCAATGGATCCATCAAACGTTCCCCAACTGGATCCCCAATTCATGCTCCAGTCGTCTTCGTTCCCACGATTTCCAGATAAAATGGGGTATGAGTCTGACAATGGGGCATAGCAAACCCCCACTTTGTGGCAGTTTACCAAGAAAAAAATCATGCCATGATGAGAAACCGATCTCCCTCCACATGTCCAGACAAAACCCCATATTTCGAGCCAACCTGGGTTTCCTCTAATGCAAAAACCAAACGCTATGGCTCGCCCTTTGAGCGTCTGACCGGCTGCCCCGCCATCAGTCATCGTGTCAGAGACAGCACGAGTGCCAGTGCAACTCTGGGTTTCAATATATAGATAATTTATGATAATCTAAACAAATGGAGGTCAAGAGTCCAGAGACCCTTGACTAGAATAGGGATCAAATATGAGAGAATTTGACCTGGAGAGTTGGGTAACTCAAATTCTTGCATATTTTGAGCAACTGGTGGCTGTGAAAGCAATGTTTGTCCGCATGGTGCCCTGCCGCGCAAATCTTCCAAAGTATCACTTGGGATACCTCATCAGCACATGCGCAGGATGTCCCAGCTCCACAATCCCTGTCGCTGTTTCACTCTCAGCTTCTTAAGCCCAGTTCGCCATGTCGATAGATCGACGGCGGAGGTCCCGAATTTCATGGCATTTTTCAAGCGCCAAAGGAAAGGCTGACCCATTACCCAAAAAAATGCCTGACCTGAAATGTACTCCATGGACACATTGCCTTTCCTTTTGGCGTCCACTCGTTGTAAGACCTGAATCTTATGGCTCAGGTTTTTCAAAGAATAGTGGAATCATTCGCAGGCCATTCGACGTGCGCTCATAATGCGGTGAAACAAAGGGATCCATGATGACCCTGCGAAGAATGGTAGGAGTTCCGTGCCACTTTCACAAGCAAAAGCCCGGAGGTTGCGACAAAGCATGGCTTGGAATATCTTAGGATGGTAGCAACCCCAAAATATACCCTCTGGTAATTTAACATAACTATGGAAAATCACCATTTTTAATGGGAAAACTCACTATTTCTATGGCCATTTTCAATAGCTATGTTAAATTACCAGAGGGTAACAAGTTCCAAACCTGGGAAATATGGACTCCGATATGACTACATCATCCATATCCTGGAAAAACTGTATCAACCCACCGCTGATCATAGGATCGTCCGGTCACAGGATGGCACTACTACCTGGCGCTGGCAGGTCACCGTGAAAATGTCGATGTTCCAGGAGAGCCTATTTGGTTCCAAAAATCTTAGAAAAACGCACGTAAACTGTTGAGAAACATGTTGAGGCGAAAATCCTAAGGTATTTTATGTGCAGAAACTACGAGTTTATGCATGCCTGCATGTATGCATGTATGCATGCGTGGATGCATGGATGCAATGCATGCATGCATGTGTTGTGTTGTGTAGTCGTGTAGTGTAGTGTAGTGTAGTGTAGTGTAGTGTAGTGCAATGCTATGCAGTGCAATGCTATGCAGCACACTTATATGTATGTCTGGGATGGTGTGGTATACTATGGTATGGTATACTGTGGTATGGTATGTGTGGCATGTATGGTATGTATAGTATGTATAGTATGTATGGTATCTATGGCATCTAGGTATGTAGCTAGGTAGGAAGGTATGTAGGTGGGTAGGTATGTAGGTGGGTAGGTAGGTAGATAGGTAGGTCAATGTATGTATGGTATGCATGGTATATATATATGTGGTATGTATGGTATGTATGTATGATATGTATTGATATGTAGGGTAATGTAATGCACTGTAATGCATTGTACTGCACTGTACTGACATGTAATGTAAGTAATGTAATGCAATGACTATTAGCAGCATATTATACACTCGTATTTGATATACGCTATTCGTAGACACCCTAGGACCGTGTCTACAGTTTCCCACGCTGTCCAAAAAGATTCCCCAAAAAAGAATGGCAAGGGCTTGAAGGAACCATGATGAGATGGATGGTACATGATGGTACTATGGATTTTGGAATGGCTATGGTATATGATATGTATGTATGGTATATATATATATATATGTATATATATAATATGGTATTCTATCCAATACTAGACCTCCAATTATGGATTTTGGAGGGGTTGATTCTACTTCTCCCATTTCTGGTGAGGCATTGGGGATGGTTGGGAGGCGTTGGGCCTGCCACATCGTACCAATCTCCCAACAATGACAATATCTCAATAATCCGTTATACATCGGATACATCGATCATCTAAAAATATTAATATTATATATATATATCAATTTATCATAGCATCATAATTCATCATAGCCAATCATACCAATAGTAGCCAATCATACCACCAGAATACCATTCATCAATGATCTATCATGATCATATTTCATCAGTAATTAGCGTTGAAGAAATTCGTTGCATGATTAAGCATCGGTTAACCATTATTAACAATTGATTGACGTCGATTTACCCTTCTTAACCACAGATTGGCAATTTGACATAGATTAATTAACCATTATTAACCATAGATTAACCACCAGTAACCATAGATAGATCAACCATCATTAACCATAGGTTCATCATGGTTCATCAGTTCTCCTAGTCAGCAGGACCCCCGGACTCTGATTCGCAGGGCAACTGGGGCGCCCCACGTCGTACCCCAGGCTCTCCCGCTTCCAGCACCTCGTGTCCTGGGCCAATGGTGGGGAGATTTCAATGGAATGGCTATTTTACATCATTTTCCCCGCGGGAGAATGAAGATACCCTCTGGCAAACTAACATAGCTATTGAAAATGGCCCATTTATAGTGGATTTACCCATCAAAAATGGTGATTTTCCATAGCTATGTTAGTTTACCAGAGGGTATCTGCTTCCAAACTGCTTCCAATTCGCAGAGCTTCGTTCAGTTGATCTTTGCGTGGGCCGGTTTTTCAGGGAGAAAATGAACCACCGGATGTTGCGCGAATTCCACCGAATTATACCGCACGTTTTTGGAGAAAAGCCATGACGGTTGCGTCCCAATGCTCCTGGAGAATTCAGGTGGATGATCTCAATTTGATTCGCCAAGGCCGCTGGAATGGCGCAAACTTGTTCAACACTTTCCAAGGCCCATCCACCCAATCCCTAGCGTGGCATTGGTGACGTGCGGTGAACGGCATTGTATTGGCTCCTTCCTACCCCACGGGTTCAAATAGGCAATACAAGCAGCTCAATGCCAAGAACAAAAACATCTAGCGCCAGCTGGACGTCATACGAAAAGACTCCAAATTTCCATGGAAAATGGGCCATTCATGGCCATTCATGGCCATTCTACCTATACTACACATTCTCTCCATCGCCATCTCCAGGAGTCGCAAATGGCAATTGTCCATGGCTATCTTAAAGTACTAGAGGGTAATCTCCCAACATGATCAAACACCAAATTAGTCCTGCTCGGATCTTGGTTGCTAAAGATGCCATGGTCAACGGATGAACCTGCGCGCCAACTAAGGGGTTCTGGGGTAAGATATTGGCGTTGGTTTCAAGAAGGACTTTCTAGCACTGAAAGCTGGGGACTTATGGTTCTGGATATGTATGGCATGATGAATTCTTTTGGGCAGAAATAAAGACATAGACTTATGACGTTGTTTTTTAAAGGAACACATACGTGGAAGCATTCTCCCGACCCCTTCCTGTTTTTCTCCGCGACCCCACAGTGACAGCGTCATGTATTTGAAATCAGTGAAATCATCTAAATATATCTGAATCATCTGAAATCCATGTTGGGGGACTGGTCTTGATGTACGTTTCTGGGGGCTGTACGAATGCTTTTTCCTGGGTGATTAACGTGGAAATATGTGGAAATTGAAGCTATCCCTGCATGTGGTCTAGGGAGAAAAGGGTGAAACCAGGTTTTTTGATGGTAACTGTTCTCTTTCAAATCCTTGATATGTGATGCTTACACAGACATGGAATCCGACCAAACAGGCCGGAAGAACCTTTGTTTGTTTATGAGGGGAAAGGAGTGCCCAAACAGAACCCGGTGTTCACACCAAGTTGGCAAACAGATTTCTGTGCAGCACCATCACCAACTGGACCATTTCCTTGTGCAACAATACACCCAGCTGACGCTTAGCATGTCTTGAGCAAGTGTCTTTTCAGCCAACGCATCCAGTAGAGAAGTTCCATTGATGATGCGGGCATGTGTGAGCAAAGTATAGCTTCAGACTGCCCCACAAAAGAATCATCATGCCTGGCAAAACATACAACGTCCAACCAAAGCAAACATACAAACCATTATGTTGCAGTCTACACGCCACATCGAACAGCCTCCTGAAAGCTGCAAGTAGGCCAGCACCGATACTCACAAGCAGCTTGAAGCGTGCAGAAGGACTGAGATCATCAAACAAAATGCTGTAAAAACTCACCTGCAAATAGAGCTGGCCGAGGTTCTCGAGTACAACTTTGAACAGGACCATGGAGTACTGCCTGCTTCTCAGTCGCCCACAGGTAACAACAAAGCTGTCTGCCGCATGGAAAGTCGGCCGACTTGTCGCCCAACATTTGTTCCCTGCCTCATCTGCTTTCTTGTCAGACAGCATTGCCACAGCAGCGAAACACGCCGTATCTGCCGACAGGGCGGCTCTAGATGCCTGGTTTCTTTCCTTGATCAGCTGCAACGGCCACCGGGATTCGACGGGAAAGTCCTTCTGTTTGTCCATATTCTGTTGATCCCACAGACGGAAGTCTGGCAGGTCGGAGTCCCAGTACCAAAACGGCACCACAGCACTTTGCTGCGCCACTGCAGATAAGATCAAAACTAGGACGACTACGCCACAGAAGTGAAGCACACGGATGATGGGAGCCCAAACCCACCCCCAGGACTGGTCAAATGCCGCCGCCCATGCGGCTGTGATACCTGGCTCGCACATGTAGGCTTGCACAGGAAATGCACCATCTGTAAACCAATCCAGGTGTTCCAGTATCCCCATGCCATATTCAAAGAGCAGCGCTGGTCCCCATTCGATTCCAAACTTCTTGATGATCTGGTACTCTACCACCTTTGAACGTAGGAGGAAGGGAAGGTACAAAACGTAGAGCCATGTCGGTGACCCGCCGAGGCAGCTGGTCCACGGAGAAGAACCCAACGGCAGCAATGCCACCAGCAGCATGAGCCGAGCTTCCGTTCGCACTTGCCGGCCCAGTTGATCCCAGTCCATTCCCGTTGCAACAAATGGCGGTCCAAAAATACTGGAGCTGCAGTCTGGTGATGATGTTTCCGAGTCTGAGCTGCAGTCAGAAGAGGTCAAGAAGGCATGTCCTTCTGAATCCCCAGAAGTTTCACTGAGTCTCGATTCAGTTTTCAGCTCAGAGAGAGCCAATCGCGTGAACTGTATGCAGCGTTCACACAGGCAACCTGCAAAAACCATGGTGCAGAATAGCGCAAGCATCACGCTCTCCCAGGTCCACATTGCGCCGCTGCCTGTTTCCATGGCCAATTGTGGGGATCCCTTGCTACAAGATGGCTGTTTGGACATGTTGATTGTAGCAGTTGCTTCAACTGGCGGGTCAGGTGCTTTGGAAATCTTTGGAACAGCCTCTGGTTCCCGAATGCGTAGCAAGGGTTCCCGTTTCACTCTGGGGGTCTGGGGGTTGAGGGTGTGTTCGCTCGACGTTGCGTTCACGGTCGCAACCGTTCGCAACCGTTCGCAACCGTCCGCAACCGTCCGCAGGTGTTCGCGCGATCCCTGTATGGCCGTGCCTATGGGAAGTTCTGCAGAGGTGGTCCTTTTTGGGGGTTGCAAACGTGTCGTTGCTTCGTTTCGCGTGGCAGGCGTGGCACTTCGTGACATTCAGACGTGTTCTGCAACGTGTCGAAAGTCGTTTTGCGTGGCAGGCGCAATACTTTTGCGACGTTTTCAGAAGATGTGTTGCAGTTTTCGTGGCAGGCGCAGCACTTTGGACGTGTCCATCGTCATTTTTCGTGGCAGGCGCAGCACTTTAGACGTGTCCTGTTGCGTGTTTTTTGTAAATCGCATTGGCAGGGCTGTGTCAAGTGGTGACAAGGTGCAAATTCCGTGGCAGGCGTGGCATTTTGTGTGATGTGCTGAAAATTCACGGAAGCCTCGCACGAAACATCGATTTTGAGGTTGCAAATTTTCAGGTTCTAAGGAAAACTCGTAGGAAAACGTCGATTTTGAAGCTACAAAGTGTGAAAATTGGAGGAAGTCTCGCACAAAATGCTCGTTTTGGTGCTCCCACCTGTCTCTTCTCGCGTGTCTGGTTTTCCCGTGGCCTCGCCGTGTCTATGGGGGAAGCTGCAAAACTTGTCCTTTTGTCATGTTGCCAACTGTGAAAATTGGAGGAAGCCTCGTACGAAATGCTGGTTTTTCTGCATCCACGTGTCTTGTCTCGAGTCGCTGGTTTTCCTGTGGCGTCGCCGTGTCTATGGGGGAAGCTGGAAAACATCTCCTATTCAAAATGTGTCCAAGCAGGTTGTCATGTCGTTTTGCGTGGCAGGCGTGGCACTTTGTGACATTCCAAACTTGTTTGATAACGTGTCGAAAATATCAAAATTGGAGGAAGTCTTGCACGAAATGCTCGTTTTTTTGCACCCACGTGTCTCGTCTCGAGTCTCTGGTTTTCCTGTGGCGTCGCCGTGTCGGAAGCTCCGTGCTCCACACTCTACACTTTACACTCCACACTCCACAATTTACACTTTAGACTCCACACTCCACACTTTACACTTTACACTCCTCACTCCACACTCTATACTCCACACTCCACACTTTACACTCCACAATCCACACTCTACACTTTCCACTCCACACTCCGCACTCCAACACTCCACTTTACTGTACACTCCACACTCCACACTTTATACTTTACACTCCTCACTCCACACTTTACACTCCTCACTTTACACACCACACTCCACACTCTACACACCACGCTCTACACTTTCCACTCCAGACTCCACACTCTACACTTTACGCTCCACACTCCACACTCCACACTTTACACTCCACACTTTACACTTTACACTCCACAATTTACACTCTACACTTTACACTCTACACTCTGCACTTTACACTCTACACTCCAAACCCCACACTCTACACACCACACTCTACACTTTCCACTCCACATTTCACACTCCACACTACACTTTACACTCCACACTCCACACTTTACACTTTACACTCCTCACTCCACACTCTACACTCCACACTCCCCACTTTACACTCCTCACTTTACACACCACACTCCACACTCTACACACCACACTCTACACTTTCCACTCCAGACTCCACACTCTACACTTTACGCTCCACACTCCACACCCCACACTTTACACTCCACACTTTACACTCCACACTTTACACTCCTCACTCCACACTCCACACTTTACACTCCACACTGCACACTTTACACTCCTCACTCCACACTCCACACTTTACACTCCTCACTCCGCACTCCTCACTTTACACTCCACACTTCACACTCCACACTTTCCACTCAACACTCCACACTCCACACTTGACACTCCTCACTCCACACTTTACACCACACTTTACACTCCACACTCCACACTCTACACTCCACACTTTACACTCCACACTCCACACTCTACACTTTACACTCTACACTATGCACTCTACACTCCACACTTTACACTCCACACTCCACACTCTACACACCACACTCTACACTTTCCACTGCACACTCCACACGCTACACTCTGCACTCCACACTCTACACTTTACACTCTACACTTTACACTTTACACTCTACACTTCGCACTCTACAATTACAAACTCCACACTCCTCACTCCACACTTTACACTCCTCACTTTACACTCCACACTTTGCACTTTACACTCCTCACTCCACACTCTACACTCCACACTCCACACTCTACACTCCACACTCTACACTTTACACTCCATACTCCACACTCTACACTTTACACTCCGCCTTCTACACTTTACACACTCTACGCTCCCCACTCCACACTTTACACTCCACACTCCTTACTTCACACCCCGCACTCCACACTCTACACTTTCCACTCCACACTGCAGACTGGTAACAAGGGAAACATGTACAAGACTGTTCAAAAAAACTATTGCAGAAAGGTATTGTGCGTGACTGCATAACCATGTGTTTTGACATCTGTACCATTAACATACGTGTGAGATCGTGTGAGCATTCGGGTTCGTGGGCTTCATCTTGTGTTTTTCAAGGATTCTAACCACCATTGCGCCACAAAGACGATGTTTTGAAAATATGGGCCGAGTGGCATATTTTCCTGCCCTGAACCTGCGTTCTGTCAAGCTATATCCTATTTGAGGTAGCTCTAGCGTAGCTCTAGCCAAAATCGTGGTTTGGGTGGTATGGGTACGTAAATTAAATAAAATATGACGAATATGATATAACCATCTGGAAGTCTACCATTTGACGCCTCCTCAGTTGTAAGGTAGTCTACACGCCCATTTCACTCTAGATGCACCCATCATAAATCCAAGTTCTTGTATTTCCAAAGTTCCACACTTAAAAAAAGTTGGTTGATCACCCCCATCATCTTTAGATTTACTCAATCTTGATAGGTTATAAAGTTGGTTGATCCATCTCAATGTTGGTTGAACATGGTTGAATTGTAGCATTCAGCTGGTTATAAAATGTTAGAAACCAACATTACCCATCGGGCAGCGTCACGTTTCCCCGTCCTCTGGACCCCATGTGCTGGATCGGCCGCGGGTGGTCCTCAGCGATGTGTAGAAAAAAGCTCCCGTTGTGGCCCTGTTGGGTCAGAATCAGATAGGAGAGATTGATGAGTTGATGAGATTGAATGATTTGGAATGGATGGGATTGAACTGATTTGAACTGATTTGATTGGAATAATTGGTCTGGATTGGATTCGATTGGATCAGAGTAGATTTGAGATTTAGATCTGCGGCTGAACAGATCCAGTTGAGGCGGTTGAGGTGGTTGAGACAAATTGCAACGGAAGTGTTCACCTGATCCTCCCCAATTTGAAGGCTGAACTCTGATCTTTGTTGCGTACGTTGTGGCCCACTCCCATACCCTCCGGCAGTCCAAGATGTCAATGCTAAAATCATTTGTACATTGATTCCTTGATTGTCCTATTGAAACCTCCATTTACAGGGTATTTTCCAGCTTGCCATGTTTACCAGACAGTTTCTTTTTCTGCGGTCACAGGTCCAGAGCCAGGCAGCCCCACTGCACCAGTTCAAGCACTTCGCTATCGCTGGAATCATCCGAAACCAATGACTTCACCCGTTCCGCCTCATGCTGAGTGGGCCTCAGCCAATGATGCCACGCCGCGACAGCTTGGAAATGGCAAGGATAAGGACCACCCCTGTGTATGACAGTATATCTACACCTGATCTATATATACTAGAATATACTAGACTTATAGTGCCTATATGGAGGGATGAAACATAACTTACATCTGGTAATCCAGGCTGGAAACTCCCCTCAGCACCTGACGGTGTCAACGATCGAAGTCGCGAGCCCCGGCGGCTCGGCGACACCGTTGGAGCCTGCCCAGGGACAGCAGCCATGGCAGCCATAGATTTGGCCGATTTTCTTGGGATTTTGTTGGGAACATCTGGAGAAACTATGGTCAACTAGACTCGAAATCCAGGGTGGTCCACTGAAAATCGCCAGCTTTTTGTGTAGACTATTTGATCCCGAATGGCTTGTGTCTTATCGGGGTTTTTGAACCATGAATCTAGAGGGGGTTGCTGCACATTTTCTCGGATTGTTGGAACCCATTGGTGCAGCATTAAGAGGAAAATATGTATGAAATCCATTCGCTGCACCAATTTGTCATCCAAGTTTCGTAGCCTCTAAATACCCCTTCGAAAAAATGTTGCTGCAATCGAAAAAAACATCGGCATCCTACAGCCACTATGAGATACCTTCTGGTAAACGTTTACATAACGAACTGGAAAATCACCATGCTATCAATGGGTAAATCCACTATTTCGACTGGGTCATTTTCAATGGGTAAATCCACTATTTCGACTGGGTCATTTTCAATGGGTAAATCCACTATTTCGACTGGCTCATTTTCAAGAATTGCTTTTTGTATGTTTACCAGGTCGGGTATACGCCATAGGGATCCATAGGGTGTCTCAACCTGTCTCAACCCCTCCGTGGCTTCGCAAGGCCGGCGACTTTTCTCAGGTGGGAAATTCCCGCTGCATGGCCGCGACGTAGGCGTCCTCGGACTTCAGGGCTTGACCTCCATCGAGTCGCTCCAAGACCTGTCCGAACTTGGATCAACTTAAGGAACCACAAAATTTCATCACCAAAATGTCACATTTCTAACATGCAAAATATGGATAAATATGGATAAATATATGGATAAATATGGATAAAAAAATGATAACATGTAAAATATTGAACATACGTCACCATTTATATTATTTTGTAACATGCAAAATATGGATGCATAAATGATACATATGCAAATATATTCAAATATATGCAACTAGTGGCACATAGTGACATAGTGGCACTTACATGGCTTACTTAGGCAACATTATTATTAGATAGGCATTCACTTACTTCACTAGCGATACTGTCCCCTTCCACAGCCAGGATCAGCCAGGTATGCATATGATTGTATATGTATAATGTATATGTATGTGTATATATGTATATATATACATATATATATATATTTACGATATTTGTGTTATGGCCAGTTATGGCTGGCTGGCCATGAAAAACGGGTGGCATCATGTGGCATGGATCCTAGCACCGCAAGGACCACACTCCCGCGATGGTAGATTCTCCGCGATGTATCACCGCTGTCCAAGAAACAGGCAGCGGTAACATATTGCCACAACATGGCTTTGTCCGAAACTGATGTTTTCCCCAATGGCTATTTCATAGGGAACATGATAAACCACTGGATTATACTGGATTTAAGAGTAGCAATCCATTCCCACTTCCCCTTGCCTTCATCACACGTTTGGTGGCGCTGCTGTCACCCCAGCCACCCAGCCCCACTTCCGTGAAACGACGCCAGTCACAGAGGGCTAACCTCGGTGACGGTCTAAGTCTGGTGACGATTTGCGGCTCTTAACACATTTTGTGCGCCAGAACTCAGGATATCTTCAGATATCTTCAGATATGTTCAGATATCTTCAGATATAACATGATATCACTTTAGGTCCCAGTGGATCTCTGAGGCACCATGGGTCCACCATGTTTTTTTTTCAGGCCCAGGTGCTCCAGAGACGTTCGGAGATCTTCGATCTTCGGTGCTGCATCCCCATGTGCCTTGAGATGTTGTGCCAACTCCTACGACTGGACGAATGGCACAGCGACCGAGTTCGCAAGCAAGGGCTGTCCAAGTAATGGAAACTTAAGTAGGACCAATGGGAATATAGTTGGAATATACTGGGGATATATTTCACATTATTTCACCAGCTTGATCTGGTATTTGGATGTATTTGGGCATGTCCAAAAAATTCAGGGAGTATTGAAATTTGCCCTCCTCAGGTGCATGAGGGCACCTGCCTTGGGATCTGTCCTGGTGATAGATCTGAAGCAACCTCTCTTCCTCCGCAGCATTGGGATAAACTTGCACGTTGAAGAAGTAGGCCTTGGCGCCGGCAGGGTGATGCAGATTGGTGCCCTTCACGGCCATGAAATACCCGGCAACTTTTTGGCACTGTGTCAACTCAAGCTTCACCATAAAATTCATTGACCCTTCATAAGCCCAATGGGTTTCCCTTTGATGCACCACCATCTTCAAACTTCAGCGAGATTTGCAGCCGAAGATCCAAATCCTTGGTGACCTCAGCACAATGCTGACTGCGAGGTCTGCCCAACGCTACCGATGGTTCTCTTTTAGATCTATGTGTTTTAAATGTTTTTTGGCATTCCAAACTTGACTTCCGGTAGTCCGTGCGCGCATCTTCTTATGAGTATTATATGTGCCAGGGTCAAAACCTGGGATTGATGGGTTATGGCTTTGCATCCCACAATAGGAATCCGTAGGATGCGTGTATAAATCCTTATTAATGGCTTGATGACGACCATCCCCATGGGTATACAATCCAAATTTTGAGCATGGTGATTCTAGGTCATCCTTCAATTTCGACAGCTTCCCTTTGATATCCTTTTATCTACTTCCCATTCTTTCCCAATATTGACCATCTGGTTGGTGGTTTTAACCATCTTGAAAAATATTAGTCAATGGGAATGATTCTCCCATATATTATGGAAATAGAAAATGTTTGAAACCACCAACCAGTCATCATTTACTTGAACAACAATAAATCAGCAAAAATCAAGTCCATTGAGGTCACTTTGAAATCTGAGCAGCTGCAGCTTTGCCGCAGTACTGGAAGTCATAGACCAATGGCACAACGCCTGCGACTGGACGTGGGCGGGTCAGCTGCCGAATTTGACCCATAGTCGCCGTTCGAAACAGATCAACCCGTAGCACTTCCACTGTGGCTGCCATGGAAATCCATGGGGCCAGAAGGGCCAGCTGGCTCTGATTCCCTGGAGTTGACCTAGCCCCGCCTTCTTCTCCCTTGGTGTAGAGGATGTTGGCCCCTTTTGCATCACCGTGGCAGACCTTGCCCATTGAAATCATTGAAGCCCCAGCGGGGGATCATCAAACCAACCAAGATCAAGGCAGCCAAGGAGCTGACTGGAGGGGATCCTAGGTCGTTGGGAAGTGGCCAAAAGAAGCGCGGCTGTTCTTGGACTTTATGAACCACGGACGTTCATCATTTGTGGATGTTTATGGATATTTATATATGGGTGTTTATGGATCATAAACTATGGACGATCATGAACTATGGATTTTCATCCCAAGGATGGTTAAACACAAAAATCGAGCCGTGCATGGCCATGCAAACAAATCCTCGTGAAACAACGATCCGCGATTCCGAGCACATAGCGTGTTTTAGCATTCTTACACAGCGACAGCAAGACATTGCGAGATCACCTGATTACCAGTTGTGACCATTGGATTACGAGTTGTGACCATTGCAGTGCACGTGTCCCATCATTCCAGACCCTTGTGCTGCAGACACAATAGGATTCTTGTCATTCGCAACAAGCCTACCGCTCTACCAATAATCATCAGCATGACTTTGAATATTAATGCATTAGTATCCATACATGCATTAACCACATTTTGCCTTCTAGCAATGGGTCCCCCAAAACAAGCATCATGATTAAGCAAGCCAGCAATTCCGAGCTCATCCCCAATCCATGAAACAACGATCCCCAATCAGCCAATCCCTCAAAAACGAACAAACAGTCCAAAGTGGTGCTTAATGGGGAATGGTTGGATCATTAATTATTCATATACCCTCTGGTAAACTAACATAACTATGAAAAATTACCATTTTCAATGGGTAAATCAACTATAAATAGCCATGTTCAATAGCTATGTTAAATTACCAGAGGGTAGGTTTTATGGATTTTTATGGATCATCCCCCCCATGACCTTCTCCCAGGCTCTGCTTTCAGTCGCAAGTCGATGGCCCGCGCAGCCAGTTTCAAGCGACCCATCCAGCCAGAGCTGCCCATGCGGCGATGTTCCTCCGGTCGAGTGTCCAAGTGCCAGTAGCACCTGAAATCAGCTGGATGCTGATTTTGGAAGATCAAAATGATGTTTTAAAAAAAAAAAAAAGTTATAGAAATAATAAATATGTTCAATGATGTTCAATGTGAAAAGATCGAAACAACAGATTTTCTGAGGAAACTTGGGGTGAAGTGTCAAGACTTTTAAATACTTTGCCATGTCCTACCAGGTCATTAACTTGTGGAAGTTCCTGGTTTCTAAATCCAACTTCTGAGTCACCAAAATGTTTTGGACTCAACATGATTGTGCACAAATACACCCGATACAAACCATCATTTCAGTTTTGTCCATCTGGCAGTGTTCAAAACCCGGAACCCCGTTCCATTACACATCCATGACAGAACAGGATTCCCAGTACATGGGTGATGATCATCTCGAACTAGCATAGGAATTACATACTATACATATACATTTACTTTAAACAAACCCTATAGAATTACATGGAACCACTATAAAACTTGGTTCAACGTTCTGCAATAAGTGCTATGAAAATCTGATCAAAGTCAGAACGCTTACAACCAAAAATAAAAAATAAAACAATGCCAATATACATACACACACTCACACACGCATATATATATATATTTATTTATACATATATATATAATTATATATATAATACATGTATAGTACTAAGATTGGGCATGACCTCCTACAATTTGTTTCACAACAACAGCCCGCAGGTTTTTTGGGCCAACAAAAGGGGTCCCCATAATACGCCAAGCATCCCTTGAGGTTGTAAGCCGCCTTCGGCACCTCGGTCCGCCGGAGAAATGATATATTTGACGTGACTATAAGAACTATATAAGATTATATAAGTACATCTATAAAAACTTTAATTCTACTATATGCATATATATGTCTATATATATATATATATATATGTGTGTGTGTGTATGTGTGTGTGTGGGTCCTGTTATGGTTTTGTATACATGTGTTGCCACACCAAAAACATCGAGAACTTGGAATTGGCAGTGCAGCTGGGACGCTGGAAGCAGCATCTGCTCGCCGTCCCCAATATGTCCTGGGAACATGGGAACACGGGGTCATCCATTCGACTTAACGTCTGCACTTGCATGAATTCAAACCTAGCACTTACTGACAAGAACATGCGCCCTTGAACAGACTTGAACATAAGCATCAGAAAATAGCAAATCAACAATCGCCTCCATTCGCCATCAAGGCTACAACGCATCTGTGACTAATTATCTCTTGTAGATGCATCACACAAACACACATACATATGCCTACATACATGTATGCATGCATGTATGTACACGTACCCTGGATGTATATTTGTATATATATATATATATCACCCTCTGACACATGAAACCCATCCAAACTCCACTACACCGTTTCTCCCACCCAGACACGCATGGAGCCGCGCCAGCCACTTGACAAAGGCCTCATATCCCTGGGGATGGGAGGAGTGGCCTGCCGATGTGATGAGTCCGATGTGGGATTTCTCCATGGGGAAAAACATGGAACTTGCTATGATCAAAGCTGGTGAACACCTTCAGATCTTACATAATCTCACAACCCATGCATACAGTTTTCATCAGTTTTCCATTTGTTGGGCATGTTCTAAAGCCAAGATCTATGGTTCAAGAGATTCAAACCGGGGGTAACTAAGGTGATTAAATCCCCACTCATCCCCACTGATTGGGGATTCATGTGGATAAAACCTTAGCCTTTTGGGTGGCTGATGGTTTAATCCCCATTAATCCACATGAAATCCCAATTCTCCCCACAAAAAGGATCGGAAAAGGTGGCAATTCCCTTCCATCTTGCCAGATCTTGCCACGGGCTGCACCTTCCAGCTTCGTCATGCAAATGGTGACCCCTTCGCCACGGTGCTCCACGTGTAGGGGAAAGGGCACCATGCACCCCGCGGAGATCAAGCGCTGCGCGTGACCCTGCGCGGGAATGTCAGCAGCGTTCCATGAAGGATCCTAGCCTCCCTTCGTGAATATGGCATGCTAGGATGGATATATGGATGAAGACATTGATAGAAATTGTATGGTAATCCTATGTAATTATGAACATTGTGGACGTGATGTCTTTCAACATCTTGTGGATGATTTACTTCTCGGACTTAAATAAGTCGGAATGAGAATGCTAATCCTAGAGGCTTGGTGTAAAGCTAATCACCACCGTCACAACCATATCCTATAACATGTGTCGTAGTCATGCATGCGCGCACACACACACATATATATATAATTATATATATATGAGAGAGAGAGAGGAAGTAGCTCATTTGGCAGCAACTCTTTGCATCTTCCTTTCACACCGCTCCCAGCAGGAAGGCCTTTTGATAGAAGGCTGTCTCCACGTCATAGCTGTCCTGCACAGGAAGAGAAACCCTCGGCTCCACAATCTCATGTGGAAAATATCTGCCAATCGTGGATGAGCTTCCTAGCCTGAAATTTTCATATCGCTTCCCAAAGCAGAAAGGACCGTATTCCCAGCCAACCATGTTGGTTGATGGGTCCGGGTCTACCTGGATCTTGCCGAACTTTGCCCATCTCACCTTCTTCCTCTGGTCGCCAATGCTGTCGCATCTGCTGGGCAGTTGAACCCTCTTTGCCACGATGCTTTGCCTAAGACGGTCCCAGGCTTCACCGGTGCCGGTGGCGCCAAGCCCAAGTGACTCCCAGAAAGAGTTTCAGTCAAGTTTCAGTAAAAACCTTTTCATATCTTTCACGGCACACTGTTATACACTGTTGATATCCTGACATCTGCTGCTGTTCCAGCTGTTGTAGCTCACTTGGAAAATGTTGGAAACTAACTTGAGGAACAATAGCAGGGGAGCGAGATCCGAGTCAATGTCAGAGCGAGAGGCTGTTTCGACAATGACAAGGTACTCAAGAAAGAGGCCTGGAAATATGGCTAGACATGGCTACACAAAAGACCATCAAAAGACCATCAACAGAAACCGTAATGGCCCACAATTGTGCATGCATGCGATTAGGCCTCCGAGCAATTGGGTAAAATTTGCTTGGAACAAGGTATTTGAGGGCCTTCGCCAACACCGATGGAACAAATGCAGTAGGCCAAGGTGCGGTTTAATCTTGGCGCCTGCTGCAGTAATGCAATAAACACTTCCTCAGCTGACACTTGCCCATCCCTTGACAAGCAGACAAGCACGGCTCGCAAGAAGGCAAAATCTGTCCTATCTTTCAGTTCCCCCGTTCCCCGCCAAAACACATCACCAAACAGCTCAAACTCCAACTGGCTCTGCCAAGGGGCCCATGCCAGCCCACAGCGAAGCGATTTCCTTCACCTTCACGTCACTGATGTCGCTCATCACTTGGAGCCCTGCCTCCACAAATTTCGGCAAACATCGCTCAAAGAGCAGCTTTGCCTCGCGCTTATCCATGGCAGATATGGCAGCCGCGCTTCCAAAAACGCGTTTTGCAATGGATGACTCGGGATGACTTGTTTTCGTTTCAGGACATTGGGGTAAGGCCGAAAGGTCGTAATGGCAACCAGTAACCCAACATGGTGGTGGCTTCGATTGACAACATGTCAGCCATGTCAGCTGATCAAACCCGCACGGCAAACAATCACAAAGCGTCAAAGAAGTCCTATAGCAAGTTTCAACCCTTGAATCGTGCATCTCTAAGAATCTCTAAGGGGCCTTGAGCCAGCTGAGGAATCCGCTTTAGCCATGGATTCGCAGAACTGGATGGGAAATCTGGAGGAAACCAACCAATTTTTGCTGGTCAAAACGAAGGGTTTCCTGTACAGGTTCCGTTGCATCAACCCAATGATGGATAGTGCCGGGTGAGGCCTGCAATTCAGAAGGAAAGGCTTGGTAGCCCTCTCTCCTTGCATGAGGCGTCAAGGAATGCCTCAGGATAGGAGGGTCGATAACTGGTGGACTTTGGTTGGTTTGGGACATCTTTTCTGGAAGAAATTAAGCAATAAATGACTAAATCAATGCATTTTCGTAAGTGTATGGTAGTGGTACTGGTGCTGTGAATGAAGATCTTCATAGGAATTCACAGGTATCATGGTACAGGTATGGGCCCACACCACCGTTGCATGAGTTGCATGAAGTTATCCATGCCCCCATCATTTTCAATCACTACAGGGTTGTCGACATGTTGAATGGACTATACATTAAGCATTAAGCATCAGTATGTGGGAGCAAGGCCCCTCATTTTAATCCCTTCCCCGAAGAATTAGCACCCGCTGGTTTAGGAAGTCTGAGGTTGTAATCCACGTTTCTCCCTGGTAGCTGTTGATGGAATCTAATATGTAGATCTATGAACATAGCGATGGAAAATATATATGTTATTATATACAGTAATCATAATTATAATTATATATATAGTTATATATATATATGTAATATGTATTAATATATAATTAATTACACGTGATTGTCCCATCAAAACCTCGATTTTTTTTGGCCAATTTCCCCATGTTTGACGACCGGAGGGTAACTGGGAGCAGGCACAGGCGCGTGAGTTGTCGCAACGCTCCACCGGCACCCGAAAAGTCGAAACCTAGCACCCCCCAGACTCGAAGTGATGGGCACAAGCCGAGCACAACAGAAAGACAACAAGAAAAACGCGCACAATATTATATATTTATATAATAATATATATATACCAATTTAGGTTTTAAAAAAAAAAACTAAACAAAAAATCTTGTGATACAACTATATTGTTTCCAATGGTTAAGTGAAAAGAACACATTACAAGAAAACCGTGGTGCTTACACTTCCGCCATAACCACCCAGCTCACCTGGTCCCTCAGCAGTATCAACTGCCACCGGGCTGAATTCCAAGTCTCCTTCGCAGCCGGCATCGCAGCAGCCAGCTGGTTGTTGTGGATGTTCCACCCATGAAGACAAGCAAATGATAGATGATTAAACAACACGTTGGTTAATCATATATATATTTATTTATTTATTTATTTATTATTTATTTATTTATAACTATATAATATACATAATTATAATATGATATTATATGTCAATTGTCGATCATTATCTCCCGGTTTAATACCCTCATTCTTGTTGGTCAAACCCCCATGATTGACGAATGATACAAAATAATTTGGTTCAAATCATCAAATCATGTCATGACCGATGAGTGTATCCGCCATGGTGAAATACCAATTTTCTCATGGAAACTCCTCATTTTGCCTGGTTACATCTGCTTCAGACATTGGAAAAAATTGACATGATTTGAACCAATAAAATTGGTTGCTCAAATCCTGTCATAGCAAATCATGTATAGTAGCAAAAAAAAAAGATGCCGAAAAGTGTGCAACCAGGATGGTGGTTCGATGATGTTTATTTACCTCATATCATATACCTCATATATCCTCATATACCTCTCTCTCTCTCTCTCTCCATCGCCCTCTTATACCTCATATTTCCGGATTTTTTTCCAGATTTCCCACTTTTCTATCTACCATCTGGTTGTGACATTCACAGTTCGCCATGGAAAATCACCAGTTTTAATTAAGTTCGGTAAACCATCTATTTCGATTAGGGCAATCTATACCATGGCAAACTGTTAAGTAACCAGATGCTACTTTGGGGTTGCTACATCTGCCCCGGTCCTCTTTTCAACGCCACCGGGCTCAGTTCCGAGGACTTGCAGCTGGGTTCGTCCAAAGCTGCCAGGAAGCTGGTTAACATGCTGAAGAGACATGGTTTAGTCATGGTGTGACCGATCGGAATGGTGGTTTCATGGTGGTTTCATGATGGTTTAAGGGGGACTTCATGGATTGCAAGGGGGTATCGAAAACGGAAAACCCGTTTTCGAACCCCTGGGTTTCATCCGATTCCGGGACCTTTTTTTTGCAAGAAATATGGAGGAATCACCTGGAAGCGATGGTGGTGAACCAAGAAAAATGAATGTAAAACATGCTTCCATAGCCCCCAAATATCAATATACCATCTGGTAAAAAATAACATGGCCATGGAAAGATCCACCATTTTTTGGTTCGGTAAATCATCTATTTCTATGGGCCATCTATACCATGGCGAACTGCTAGTCATAACCAGAGGGTTATTTAACACACAGAAATATGTATGTATGTAATATTAGCCATCAACTTTGGGGACCCGAAAGCTGGACATCGCAAAGCTGAAGAGCGATGGGGCTAAATATTAACATATTATGCGTGTATGTTAATCATTTTAATTATCAACGGTATCTACCATGTGTGTGTATTAATTATGTGGGTATATTATGCGTGTGTTTATATCATTTTATCAAATTTTATCCATTATTGATGTGTGTTTATATTATCTATTAATTGTTATTTATGATCGAGTTGTTCATGTTGATCCTGCACATAAATCAGAGATTTCAACAGAGCGGCGCCTGTAGCACCTGGCCCAGCAGCGCTAATGGGGCTGAAACCTCGGTTGAAACAGCGAAGGCCTAGGGTGACAGCATCTAGCGGAAAAAAAAGACATGTGTAAAAGAGGGATAGATAGATGAGGACACACATATAATACATCTATAATATGTATGTATGTATGTATGTATGTATGTACGTACGTACGTACGTACGTACGTACGTATGTAGGTATGTAGGTATGTAGGTATGTAGGTATGTAGGTAGGTAGGTAGGTAGGTATGTATGTATGTATGTATGTATGTATGTATGTATGTACATATATATATGTGATATATATATATATATCCCATCTATATACAAATATAAACAAGAAACAATGAGGTACTAAAAAATGTGGCATCATGATATAAGGAATGACAAGATCAGCTCAGGCTTAGCTAAGGTAAGGTACGAAAAGGGAAGCTAAGATAAGATGGCCATAGGATAAGATATGCAACGGCAAAATATGATAAGATCAGAAGGATAGGATTAGAAAATGCATATATTAAGGGAAAAAGAAAAACACATATATATATATATATAGATAGATAGATGGATGGATACCTGTTTTAGGTTACGGTCGGTTCGGTTAGGTTTAAGTTTAGGTTTAGGTGTAGGTACGTAGATAGTTAAACCTTAGGTCGGTAGATAGATGTGCGTGCGTACGATATCTGGAATTCATAAAAAAACAAATGCACATAGACTTCCAAAAATACACACGTCATCAATGATACAACATGGCATATATAAATATATGTAGCATGCGTGCGTGTGTGTGTGTGTGTGTGTGTGCCCATGTCTCTGTATATTTCGATATGTATTACGTACATACACGTAGAATTACTAGACTACAATGTATTTGTGCACATGTTTGTATACCCTCTGGTAAACTAACATAACTATGGAAAATCACCATTTTCAATGGGAAAATCCACTATAAATGGTCATTTTCAATAGCTATGTTAAATTACCAGAGGGTAAACATAATCAATCACAGTGCATATGTGCCTTGGCTTGGCTCCCCGCAATGCTCTTCGCTCTGCTCGTGCCTTTGGGTCGCAAGAATGGCGACCCGTGACTGAAGCTTTCCTTCAAGTGTTGCTGCTTGAAACTGGCTTGGAAACGCCCCAAAACCATCCATTTGTTAATGAAAATCAGGCGAAATCAATCACAAACATCAACATTCAACCCTTAGAAATCTTGGATGGATACTGGGCCAAGTCAGGGTAGTCCATTGCAGGCATTCCGCCTGATCACTTCAGGTAGTCTCAAGCTTTCTGCCTGGGGGCTGATCAAGTGCCCAACTGCCACGAGACACGATCCACAGAACATCACAGAACATTAGATCAAAAGGCAAACATAATACTATCCATGATCGTGTCACATCGTGTCTCTACCATCTGCATGATTCCATGATCTCTCCCTCTCTCTCTGTCAAGACTCATGTACATGATAAACACCCAAATAACCCAAAATAAACGTATGCAATCGACACCCATAAACCTGTATGTACATCATGATGTTGAAAGCACCCCCCAAAATAAAACATGTTCCAACGCCGAAATTCCATGAAATTCCCAAATTTGTGCCTGCGCAGCATCAGCTGGTGAGTCTGCTGCCATATCTGGATCCAAGCAGTCCTTTGCCAACGAAAGTGACATGACTGGATTTCAACTAATAGATATGAAATCTTAAGATGTATACTATATATATATATATGATACACGTATGGGGGTTGCATATTAGCCAACACTTGCATGATATGAGGATGTTTCACTCCGGATGTGAAACTTTTATGATTGTCGAAATTCACTATAGTCTGTTGGGAAAATGAAGCAATGAAAACTGGGATGTAACCAATATAACCAATGAGTCAACAGTTATCACTTGGTTGGTGGTGGGTGGCAAGTTAAATGATGGCAGTTTATCCCTGAAACCATGGGTTTCAATGCTAAATTGGTCGAATTGTGGACGATTTTAGGGGTATTTTTGGCATCATTTTAGCAAACCTCCATTCATTGGGTTGGTTTAAGGGAAAATCTACAGGAAACCATGGTTTTTACCATTAAATATTGGGTGTTCCTGTAAATTTTCCCCTAAACCAATCCATTGATCCATACCTCAGATAGTCATCCGATTATACTAACAGTTTCTATCCCCTTGTGGTGCACCCAGGTGGGGTTGAGCCCCTGAAAAATAAAATGAAATCAAGGGGGCCCAGGCTACTGACCCCAAAATGCAAAAATGAAATCAGGGGAGTTCAACCCCACACGTTGCGCAAAGAGAAAATCATGAAAATCACCAGTCATCCAACTGAGGGGTTTGCAAAAATAAAATCAAGAGGTTCCAGAAATAAAATCAAGAAGGTTCCAAGCCAGCATCCAAAATGTTCCAGAAATAAAACTGAAGGGGTTCAAGGTCAGCCTATGTGTTTGTGAAATCAGCTGAAAATCGCGCATCTTCCTTTTCTCGCTGCTCCGGCTCGGTATGTCTTTGGTTTCCCGTCTTTCCCAATCACATCCTACAACAAATACTGTGGCGGTTCACAATCCATAGTTTTTTTTCTTGTTTGTGGCGTGTTTGTTCTGGCTGCATCCTTTTCTGCCCAAACAATAGTGACCACCAAACAAAGCATAGATTCAATATATTCCAACCATACTACCCAACAAAATCCTACAAGCTTGGGAACCTTGGATTTTATTTTCCCCAAAATCTATCAAATATTGAATCCAAACATATCCAAACCCACCAATTCCAACACAAGAGGTGTGTTCCAACATGTTCCAACAAAACAAAAAGGCAAGCAAAACGCAAAAATAAAACCAAAGGGACCCAACCTAAAGCTACTCCACCAGCTGCATTGGGGTTGGTTCTTGGTCTTGGCCCATGTCCCAAAAATAAAATCATAGGGGTCTGACCTACTCAAAACTTATGATAAGCACCTTCTGAAAAATAAATTTAAAAATATTTCGGGCTCAAGCCCCTTGATTTTATTTTTGAACACCGCTTAGGGATAGTTTCTAACAGTTTCAGCCACTAGCAGCCAGCATCAGCCACTCGTTTTTGTCGCACACGGCATACTCTCCGAGGTTTGAGGCACTTTGGCCTAAAGCCCCACTGCAGGTACACGAAGTGGTGACAGCTGCACTTAGATGGTTGCAGCAGTCCCTGCGTACCACAAAAACTATGCACATCTTATCACATCTTCATCATTGCATTGAAAAAGAACGTGTTTCCATTTCAAAAACAAGCCAAAATCATCTGTACATGTATAGTATGTACTATATGACATATGTATGTATATATATATATACATGTACCTATGTATATACGTATATATGTTTGAAGATGTGGGACGCGCAAACGACCCACAACGCAACGTGGCACATGTTTTCCATTCAGCTCAAGGCGCCTGTAAGTTGGCATTGGGCCCATATGTTACGGGGATATACATAGAGGTTCATGGATCTGGTGTGGACTCATGATCATCTTCACACCCGTCTATCTTTACAGATCCTGAACCGGAACATATGGACCTCCTCGGCAATGATGTCAGAATAAACTGACCTGTGCGGCACAGCTTGGTGATGTTGTCCCATTGCATGTGCTTGGTGAGACCATCGCTGATCATATCCTTGGTGCTGATCCACCAAAGTTGATCCGTGCAGTCCAAAGGGATGGATTCCTGTACATTTGGTTCTCCACATTCTGTACCGGGAGAACGCCAAAGATCCTGCCGCAAAGCAGTGAGATCTATTGCTAGCCTCTTGTCAGCTACCACTCCTTGACCAGTTGATGACATAGTGTCCACATAGGACCTGCAGTCTGTCAGCCAGTGGATTGTGCGAGAGTCACTCGATGCCACTTTCCAGTCCAGCTGCTCACGTAGTCCAGTCTTCTTCGGGTTGGTCATGTTTATAGAGTAGTGCTCGGACATACTGCCCTGCTTCACTCCCTCCGATGCTGCTCATCACTTCGGCATGCAGAGTTGAGCGACACACTCGGCGAATCGTGTGTGATTGCCACTCCAGGATATGCACATTCGCTGGAGTGCTGAGTGTCGGCATCCTGTCTGCCAACAGAAGAAATCTTCCGGCCTGGGAACGATGGCCGCTCTTCCTTCCATCCTCAGCTGTGTGTTCTTCGGCTCCAAAGCTCGCATCCGTCACAGATAGCAGCACCGCACTGTGAAAGTCAATCTTGTTCTTGACGTAGCGCAAGCCATTGCCCGTAGTGCGCTGCGCTGCAGACAAGAACTTGTTGGTGTTCACAAGATCCTGGTGTTGAGGTCGCGCTTGCTTCCCTTGAAGCGCCGAACATCTGTAGGAAAGCTCTGGCCTGCAAAGTCTGGCGACGTAGCCGATGCTTCCCAAGACGGCCCTCATCTGCGATTGCTCCTCTGCACTCGCTGGGTCAGCAGGACTTCGGTCTCGGCGTCCCTCAATGTGAATCGGCCTCACCTTGCTAAGCAGCTCTGGGCAAGTGATCTCATAGTAGTCATCCTTTGACTCGATGCGCCTGCCACAGAATCGAAAGTTCTCCTCCTCGATGCTGCCAAAAGTGAAACGTTCTTGGATCTTGTCCATGACACTGTCCATGGTCTCATCTCCCGTCCAGATGATGTCGTCCACGTGTGTTGCTGCCAGTCCATGTAGTTCTCCCTGATCTCCTGTCAGAGCATAGAGTGCTGGCTCCACCTCACGTAGTCCTTGGACCTGCATCTCATCTCTCAAAGCTATCCAGAATCCTCGTGGTGCATCCTTGCTCCCATAGATTGACATCAAAGCCACAAGATAGCTGCCAGGCTCAACTGCGTATCCTTGTCCGTCAGGACCAGGAATTCCTGTGTTGGGAACCTTCATCAGCAGCTCTCGGTTGATAGGACTTCCTTGGAGAAAGGCGGCGCTGATGTCGCCTGCTCTCAAGCGTCTCCTGGTGCATGCTGCGAAGCTGATGACCAGGTGTGTTCCAGTTGCCGTGGCTGTCGGGCAGTCGACTCTGAAGTCTCCTTCTTCCAGATCTCCTCGAAGTACCAATCTGCTCTTCAACTTCGGCTCCACCTCTGGTCCTCCTTCAACTCGTAGTCGAGCATGCTTGTCCACGTCAACCCATCGCATTGGCACAGGCTTGATGCCAGCCATGAGCATCTGCTCCACCTCCTTCTTGGATGGAACTCTGGTCGCTTTGTACTTGACCCAATTGGTCCATTCCTTGCCTCTGGTGATGTCCAACTGTCGTTGCATCTCCTTGGTCTCTCTCTCATAGCGCAACTCCCCAGTGCTCTTGGGGTCTCCTCCTTTCTTGTTGTACCTCTTCGCCATGAAGCTCGTGAACTCCTTCTTCAAAGCTTCTGGCGGACTCCTTGAACGTGGTCTGTTCATGGTCCTCTCTGCTGCGCTCTCTTCCTTTGTCTCCTCTCTCTGCGTCCTCATTGACTTCGCCATCTTTGCTCCAACATCAAGTTGGTTTCCTCCTGCAATTGCCATTGCCTTTGACAGCGGTGTCAGAACTGCTGGTGGTTGTGGTAGAGATGGTGTCTGCACCGTCCTCGTCGATGAAGTTGCTTGCTCCTCCACGGGTGTTCCAGGGCTGTAGCCAGGACTGTTGTCCTCCCAGTTAGTCGGACTTGTTGGCACAGGCACTTCATGTGGTGATGTCCTTGATGCCATTGATCTTGCCTCATCCTCTTGCTTCTTCTCCTCATCTCTGATCAATGCTCTCATCCTCTTTGGTGACTCATCCTCATCACCTCCTCGTTCTGTAGGTGCAATGTTGCCAAGTCCTCCTCTGGGTAGTGCGGCTCCTGCTGCATCCTCATCGTCCTCAACCTTCCGGAGATCCAAGTAGGACGGCTGTCCAGTTGATCCCAACTGATGGTGTTGTGCTGGATCCTCGTAGAGTAGTCCTCTGCCTCTCTTCTTGCCCTTGGTCACGCCAATGAGCTCCTTGGTGAGGTATTCCTCTGAAGTTGCTGCTCTCACCATGGTCTCTGAAGTGAGAATTGGAACTCCTCCATGCATGATCCAGACATTCTTGCCCTCCTGTGTCAGAACTCGTCCAGGTCCATACCACTTGACTGCTCCTTGCTTTCTCCTCATGAAAGCAACCAGATCTCCTTGTCGGAATTGTTGAGCTTCTCCGCCACCTTTCCTCAGCAATGCTTTCTGAACTCTCCTCCTGCTGTCTTCTTCTGCCCAGGCAATCCTTGCAGCCTCTCTCATCACGTTCCTCCTGTTGAACGTGGATTGCGGATCCTCATCGTGAACCATGACTGTCTCTTCGTCCTCATCTGTCCATCCTCCAGCTCGTGGATTCCGGCCAAGTACCCATTGGCTCGGGGAGAATCCTCCAATGTTTGCCTGACGGTTCTTGGTCTCCAGGCACTGCATGAGCACAAGCTGCATCTCTGATTGTCCTGTAGCCTGCGTGGCCATGACGACCTTGTTGATCATGTGCTTCAGGATACCTCCATGTCTCTCTGTCCTCCCGATCTGGAATGGGGCTTGTGTCGCTGCCGACCTCACCTCAACTCCAAGCTTCTGAAGCTCTGAGAAGAAAACTCCTCGGTTGTGAGTGCCTCGGTCCACAGTGATGGATTTCGGTGTTCCTGCCCAGCTCATCCAAAATCGAGTGAAAAGGTCCAAGCATAGGCGGCTGCTCGGAACTCCAGCTGAAATGCCAAGCACTTCTCCCGCTTGGAATGTCGTGCCATGACATACACCATGTAGAACTTGGTATCGGTTTCCCTCAGCATCTTTGACCTCAAAGACGTCCAATCCAACATCCTCGGCAAAGGTGTAGGGATTTGGAGCTTTCACAACTGCGGGATGATGGCCTTCTGAAAGCCTCTCGCAAGCTGAACACTTGAAGTACTTCACTGCTGACACCACATTGGCTGGTGCATTGGAGTACCTCAGCATCCTTTGCATTTGTGGTCGTGTTGCATGACTTGTCATGACATGCAACCTTCTGATGCCAATCCTCTCCTTTCTGCTCAGCTTTGTCCACATCCTACTTCTGATCTTCTCGGCCTCTGGCTCCTCAAGTCGTTCTTGATCTTCCAACGTCTCCTCTCTTGCCAGATCGACCTCTGCCTCCTTGGCTGTCGGCTTTGCTGAAGGTAGATCCTCTTCTCCATAGATCTCATCCAGCGCATGTGGCTCCTCTTCCATTGCCTCTTGCATAGCCTCTCCTGCGAATGCTGTTGAGACTGCATTCTCCAAGTCGATCTGAACTCCTCGGATGATCCTTCTGCACATCCTCGAAGTCCACTTTGCTGCTTGCCTCGTTCTCGCTCCTCTCGAATTGTTACCCTCCAGCGGCTCATGTTCATGATCTCCGCTGCAGGTCATTCCTCTCATCATGGTCTTGATGCCTGGTGAGTCTGTCCCAATGCCTGTGGGTTTCTTGTGCAACAGCTTGGAGTCATAGTCCCGAAGTCCAAAGGCGCATGCATCTACCCTCAAGACCTCGAACTGCTCCTCCTCACTTCGTCCATACTGATGCGAAGATAGTGACATGATCTCCTGAGTGTTCCATGCTTCTGACGGCCATGGGTTCTCGACCATTGTCACTCCTCCTTTCTGCTGTTGCTTCCTCACCATCTTCTTGATCCATCCTAGGATCGGCAACCATTTCTTCCGCTTCTCCTGAACGATCTCCTGATCTTTTGCCATCCTCTGCCATGGTGACCAGGGTCCACAAGGCCATGCCACCGTGAGAAGGTACGGGTTCTCACGCTCCAGCATGTCCTCTGCCCATCTTCGATGCTTCGGGTCGAAGACATTCCACCCGTTGTTCATGTCCAGCGGTGTGCAGGTTTCATAGCCAGCTGCTTGAAACATCCTTGTCAACAAGGCACATCCGCAGAACAACTCGAAGACAATCTTCCAGCGCATGGGCAAGAAAGCTTTTCTCCTGGTCAGGACAGACCAAAGCGCCATGTCTTTCTCCTCCAGGTTCTCAACCTCCTGTTCCAGCTGCTTCCGCTGGCCCTTGGTCATGGTGCGCTTGGTGTCCTTGGGGTCCATGACATAGTCGGCCAACTCCGTCTCCAAAGGCTTGAGTCGGAACGTGGTAGTTCCAATCCATGGACTCTCGTCCTCAAAGTCCTCGAAGACGTGGAATCTCGTCCTGATGTAGGTGACTCCGTTGGGTAGTGGTCTTTCTTCTCGTCCCTCCTGCATGAGGTCATACTCAGTCTCGTCAGCGATCTCTTCTCCATTCTCCATGTTGTAGGTGATCCTCCGGACGACGTGAAGTCCAGGAGGTGCCTTCTCAAAGGTTGTTGCCTCCGATCGCTCCTTGACGTACTGTCCTGGAAGTCGATCCTTCCAGTTGTCATTCACGGTCTCCGTGTTCCCATCCTCGAAGAGCTTGTAGGTCACTCTTCGTCCAGCAAGCCTCATCAAGTCGACGGGCAAATCCATTCGACTTCCTGTTGGGTAGAACGGCATAGTCCGTGGCTGCACATGGTGTCGGATGATCTCATTGTCCTGGATGTCCCACCAGTCAGTCTCCTCATCTTCTGGTCGGAAAACGTCCTTCTCCTTCGGAGATAGTTCTCCTTCTGGCTGACCTTCTTCCTCTGGCTCATCCAAGATCTGCTCCTCCAGTGGTGCGTCATCTGTTTCATCTCGATCCCATGTCTCATTCTGTGTCGTCCCAGCGGGTTGTGATGCCTCCTCTTCTTCGACCTCAACCCACACGTCATCATCCTCCTTGTCGGTGTTCTCCTCAGATGGTCTTGCTGAAGATGATGCTGCTCGAGTTGGAACTACTCGCACCTCAGATGTGTAGCGTTGTCCATCCGGTGCAATTCTGGTCAGCATCTCGCTGGGTGCTGCTCTGGCCTTGGGCACTCCTCTCTGATCTCCCTCATCCGAAGTCCTCCATGGTGACTTCTTGTCAGAGCCCTCACTCGACTCAGCCATCAGTGCAACGGTTTCAACCGGTGCCACATTCATCTCCGCGAACTCGGCTGGGGTGATCTTGAGGCCCAAAAGGCGATTCCTTTTGCCTCGAACTGCCTTGAAGGTCATGTTCAACAGCTTGCTGTAGATGGTCGAATCTTCGAAGTCAACGACCAATCCAAGAGCCTCTTGTGAAGGAAGGCTCAAAAGCATTGGTGCTTTCGATCCCTCGATTTCCATGCTGGTGACTTCTCCTGGAACTCCTTCTCCATTGTTGTTCTCCAGCATGACATAGAGAAGTCTTTCTCCCAGCGTCCTCGATCGTCCTCCGATGCCGTTGAGCTCGGTTGTCTGTCGATGTAGCCATTGTGGATGATGTTTTGTCACATTGCTGAACCTCTTCATCCACAGCTCCCCATGACAGGTCTGGTTGCAACCTGAGTCAAGGAACATGTAGGTCGCTTCCTCGTCCTCTGTGTTGACCCACATTGCCACATCGTCATTCTCATCAATCTCCTCGACATCGACGACCATATAGGCTGTTGGTGTTCTCGGTGGATTCGACTCCTCTTCTGCTCTCTTCACATTGATGTACTCCTGCCATCTTCTCATGCCCTTGCAGTAGCCTTCGCCCTTCTGCATCTCGTCCAACGTCCAGTTCACATAAGAAGGTTCGTTGTCGTAGACCGATCTGAAGCTTCGTCCCTTGTACTTGCCGAAGTCAAACAGTCGATCACCTTCGTCTCTGTTCTCACTTCTGGCCGTTGAGATGGATGCTCCTCTAGGTGTTCCCACGTGACCTTGTCCTGAAGGTAGAAGTGGTACAGCTCGATGAAGTTGTGCTGCACAGCAAAGCGAAACAGCGTTGACGATCTGCATGAACTCCTGCTTGGTGATGGAGTTGTGGGCATTGATGTGGAGTCGAACCATGCGATCCAAAAGATCTCGGCATGTCGTCCACTCATCCTCAGATGTGAACAACACTGCATCTTGCATTGTCGACGTAGAGGTCCTCAGTGGCGTCGTTGGTGGAGACGACATAGGTGTAGTTGCCTTCGGCAGTGTCCTGGTGGTAGATCTCATGGTGGATGATGGAACTCCTGCTGCAGGAATCGGCCTCTCATCTCCTGGATTCCTCTTGACCTTGTCGCTGCATCCACAGTCCGGGCATGTCCAAACCCATTGGTACCCGTTGGATCCTTTCCAAGACACATCATGGTGTTGACACACCTGCGGATCAATCTGCCTCATGCTGATGTCCTTGGTCACTGGTGACTTCTTCTCCTTGTGCATCACCAGTCCACAGTCCTTGCAAGTCAGCATGTCTATGTAGGCATTCGATCCTCTTCTTGTCGTGTTCTCATGTGGGCAACCGCTGTCTCCTCTAGGTGTCTCTGGAATTGGCACTTCGCCAGCTGAGAATTCCATAGTCTCCTCAGTCGATCCTCTCGCCTGATGCACGTAGAAGCCAGGCGACTTGGGGTGATGCATCTGCATCATCAGATCAGGAACCAGACTTCCTGAAGGTGGTCGTGCTGCTGCCTTGCTCTGTGGTGGCATGTAGTATAGCTCCTGTTGGAACTCCTGCTCCAACCTCTCTGATGGCAAGGTCATCAGCCTTCGCACCTCATCCTCAAGTCTTCTCTGATCTACATCATCCAATCCTGGGTTCCCTGGACCGGAAGGCTCATAGCGATGAACCATCCCCGCAAAGGGTTCTTCCTGGTGGCTGTCTCTCACTGAGAAGTAGACAACCCTGGGCTTGCTTGGTGATCCCGATGTCGATCTCGTAGAGCTCGGCGATGATTTGCCATCGTTCTTCCCCTTGCTCTGAACCTTGCCCTTGTCCTTGTTCTTGCCTTTGCCTTTGAATCCTCCTTTTCTCTTCGGGCAGATCCAGTCTCGTTGCCAGTGTCCCTGCTGTCCACAAGCTCTGCACCTCGTCCTCTGCTTCGCAGCCAAAACCTTGGCCTGCCTCTCCTGTGGTGTCTGGTTGTTGTTGGACTGGTACAAGCTGTTGCTCGCAGGAACTGAGTAGCCTCGATGAGCTGCCTGCTGCCTCGAGTAGAACGCAGCTGTCTCGTGCTCCACAGTGTCGTAGATCAACTCCAAGTCCTCAGCTGAGCACGTCTGTGCATGGATACCTTGGTCTGCGTACCATGCCACGATGTCCTCTTCCAGCTGTGTCCCCTCAGGTCCTTCTGGCATCTCCTCATAGTTCTCATCGTAGAGCTCCTCATCATACTCGGCATTCTCAAGGGTCTCATCGGCCACGACAGGGTTCTCATCCTCAGCCATATAGGACTCCGCCATGTAGGAACTTCGTTGTCCCCAGCCCCATCGGCCTTTGTGATCTCCTTTGCCTTTTCTCTTCTCCCTGTCATGTACCGCTCCGAATTGGTCTCTCAGCGTTGCTGCCAACTTCTTGAGGTCGCTGAGATCGTTGCTCATCACCGATCTCACCAGTTGCTGCTCCATGGACGTGAGTCCACTCTGTGTCAGCATCTGCTCTCCTAAGATCGCTTGGCTGCACTTGACCTCCTTGTCAAGCTCGGTCAACTGGTTCCACCAAGCTTCCCTTCTCAGCACATATGATGCCATCGGCTCGGCGTTCTGTCGGCTCAGCAAGCCAGGCATAGATCCGGCTTGGTAGAGCTCCACTGCGGCTTGTCGGCGTAGTGGTAGTAGGTCTGTCTCCAGGGCATTCATCAGCTTGGTGACTCCATCAGGCTTTGCCAACTCCTCGATCCCCAAGGTCTTTGCGATCTGCAAAGCCGGCCCTTGGAGCCTCTCAGTCAGCCTCAAAGCCAGTCCTCCAAGCTTCTTCCTCTCACCTTCACTCATCTGTGACTCCTTCATCTCGATGGCCTGCACCTGGAACTTATAGTTGGCCCACTCCTCAACTTGTCCTCCATAGCCCGGCAGACTCCTCGCCTCAGGCACCACCGTCGTAGGTCTGAAGTTTCCATACCTCAGATTGTCCAGCGCCATGGGCGTAGTGTCCTCACGGTCTTTCACCTGGGTCGCTGGCTTGTCGTAGAAGTTTCGCGGGGATGCTATCACAGCTCCCGCTACCAGTTTGAAGATGTGGGACGCGCAAACGACCCACAACGCAACGTGGCACATGTTTTCCATTCAGCTCAAGGCGCCTGTAAGTTGGCATTGGGCCCATATGTTACGGGGATATACATAGAGGTTCATGGATCTGGTGTGGACTCATGATCATCTTCACAATATGCATATTTCTATCTATCTATCTATCTATCGATCGATCGATCGATAATCTATCTATGATTATCTATCTATCTATCTAGCTAGCTAGCTATCTATCTATCTATCTATGACTCTATCTATCCACCTATCTATCTATCTGCCTATCTAATTATCTATTTATTATTTATCTATGTATCTATGTACATACTCTATGTAAATAAATAAATAAATACATAAAATAAAATAAAATAAATAAAATAAATAAATAGCACACATACACATACACATATATATATATATACATACATACATACTGTTTCTATATGTGTACAGTACTCACCTGGCACCAGCTACTTGTCCTACAGGCTATCCAAGAGCTCACCGGCCATCCGTCTTGCCCTGCGCCACGCCAGGGCCGTGGCCACGAAGGCTAAAGGCGTCTGGGAAGATCTTGGGTGCCAAGATCCTGACAACACGGCAGCCCACGGCATGTCATGAAGTTTTTGGGGTGGTGTTATTTATGCATATAACATCATATAACTATACATATCTATACATGATATGGGGATATAATCGATTTCTGATGGTTTGACTGGGTATGTTATGGGGATATGACTGGATATAGAATGGGAGATGTTAATGAAATATTTTCATGGGGATGCAATGGAGTGGAATATCGAATATGGTAAACCCAATGCATCCCAATGCCATGAATGACTATATATCATTTAGAGTAATTTGATAACCAAACAACCCATCAATTCATCGACCTATTTTGGATTTTGTCTGGATGGGTTTTGCCATTTACCACATTTAAATGCCTTATGGCTCAGAGACCCTGCAACAAGTCTGATGTTCTGAGCCGATCAACCACCATGGACCATCAACCCTGATTGTGTTGAGTGGGTAACCATAAAATGGGGTACTTGGGGGTTCCATGAAAAGTCATGGGATCGTGGATTAAACACACAAACACACACATGTATGCGCGTATATACTTCCATATGCACACATAAGAAGTAAATGTAGATAAATGTACTTTTTTGTTAGCTTGGTGAGTGTGAAGAATCTAAAACTGTTTGGATTTCAATCCTAAACTGCTTAGAATGTTTCGATGTCAATCTCTTAAACAGTTGACTCAGTACTGTGGTTTTCACATCACTAGCTTGTCATTGCTGTGGAAGCCCAAACCTCTGGGGAAAAACACCGTTGGGAGACTCTGGCCATCCATCATCCCACCACACCATCCCAGGTGCCTGGTAGCTTTGCCGTTGTTGCTTTCATTGCTTTCCACCTTGGTTTCAGCCTTGTTTTCGACCTTGGCTTCCGCTTTGTCTTCGACCTTGGCTTCCGCCTTATCTTTTGCCTTGGCTTCCGCCTTGGCTTCCGCCTTGGCTTTTGCATTGGCTATCACCTGGGCTTTTGTCATTCCATTTGCCTTGGCCTTGGCCTCCGCTTCTGCCTTCGCTTCTGCCTTGTATTCTGCCTGGCATCTGTCCTTGTTCTGATTGATGGCAGTTTGGCAGTTGGTCACTGATGTCTCCAGCTGGATTGCTGCCTCATCTGTCAGAGCTTTCTGGTGGCGTCCGGTCAACGCGAACCCCCGAACAACAAACAGCCCCCTAAAGAAACGTGGATGTATATGTGCAGTAGGGGGAATCGAGGGAAGAAATTAGTTACTTGTAGCATCTTGTAGCATTTGTAGCAGTGGCGAGAAAGGCCCTGTGTCGACATCAAAGTTCGAACAGTCAGGTTTTTGGGACTTTGGCTGTGCTACCACGAGGGACTGTATTAGGGAATCATCATGAAGACACTGAAGGATTCTGCTGAAGCTTCAAGACTCCAAAAATGTCTGGACAGCGAATCATGCTGAAGTTCACAAGGCATTTAGAAATTTAGAAATGATGCTTCACATGGCAAACCTAACCCTTCCTGGGATGTTCGTCCCACTGAGTGGCACCTGACAATCATGCCAATATCAACCAGTTGCAAGTGGGATATAACACCACTTGGAGGACTTAGTAACCAAGGCCATCAAATACGACCAACATCTACCAACCACATCAGCCCAGGCACAGTATGCATGGCCATGACCAAAGGTCCCATCTCCTGTGGGCATGTGGTTTGGAAATGCGTTGCAGCATCCTACATTTGATGATCGATCATGATTTTCTCATTGTGTTCTCTTTAAATTGCCCTATGTTCGGGCATCCCCGTCCCTCCCCCGCCAGAAAAATACAGGACAACATCGGCCAGCTCATGTCAGTTGATGTCGGCTGGTGTTTGAAAAGTTTGACCCATCCCGACAGGTTTTACACGAAACACCAGATACTACTTTGGTCTTGAACCTTTGTTTGAGCTGTTGCTGCAAGTTTCTGGGGTTGGGTACAGGTCCAGAAAAGATGGCTTCAGCGTGCCTAACCGACTAGCAAAAACAAACAAACACCTGCCAAAAACAAAAACACGAAAAAAACATCAAAGACATTCAAAGACCCGCAATTCCTGAAATCTCGTTGCCTTATGTTGTCTTGAATAGCTTTCGTTTACATTTTCCAAGGTCTGAAAATGCACCGCTTTTGTGCAGTGGGTCCAGCTTGGTGACGTAAAGTTAGGTGATCCCCAGTTGCCAAACGGCAGTCCCTTTAAGTGACGGGACAAGCTTGGTGATGTACCAGTTATATAGTGAGAATATCTAAAAACAACACGTATTGGTAGACGACTTTCCATATTACATGATATGATATACCATGATTGTATAATCGGTAAATATCATTAAATATCTGTAAGCTATTGGTTGCTGAAGGGAGGGAATCTTCTATTAATCATCCACTGGGAATTTGGGTCATCCATAATCTAAAATCCCCAGGCCCCAGTTTTCGAAACCACCCCGGCTCCTGCGTCTCCATGATATTGGCATCCTTGGTCATTTGATACCGAACCTGCACTGGCTGCATCTGCAAAAAGTTTCCCAACTTTTTAGTGGCCACAAATTGGAGGTAAATCACCATTCAAACACACCTGCCTGGGCCTGCGCGAAAGATGTTTCCAGCCCACATCCAACCAACAGATTTTACAGATTGCAGTGGAGAAAGGAAGAGAGAGAGAGAGAGAGCGGCATCATGGCTGGACCCAGCATTTTGGTTCCAATTCTACAGTGATGCTGATTGTTTGGCCTATGTTCCCAAACAGGAGAACGGTGTCGTTGTGCCCCTTTCAGGCGACCCACCTTGAAGATGGTGGTTTTGGTATCATGCTCTACGATCTTCAGCGAGTTTTCCAGGTGCATCAAGTTCCTAGGGCCGGTGATGGGATCCAAGTCACCTTGATTTAGTGCGAGGCGGAAAGTCATTCCCACAATTCTAATACTGAGCCAGGGCGTCTGGAGTGAGATTTACTATATCACTTTACACGTTCAAAGAAACAACAATACAACAACAATCGAACAATAATGGCCACAATTAACAACAGAATGGCACCATTCCCGAAACTACAAAACGATAATGTAGAATGATAACAGCACATATATATATATATAGGCATAATAAGCCAGGATCAGCAATCAAACAATAACAATTACCAACAAGATTAAGTAGGATCCAACAAAAAATCTATAAATAACTATCATGTGGGGAAACTTTCAGTAGCTCCTCAGTTCCCATTTAATGGATGTTTTAATGGGAATCCCAGCAGCTCCAAAACACTCCCTCCGAAACCACTGGATAGCTGATTGGCATAATAATTACATAACATTCCCATTCGGCAACAATGGGAAATCACCTATAAAATGCCGGTTTTTATGGCAAAATCACCTAGTATAGCCTAGAAATGGTGGTTTTGACGGAAACATCACATAGTGGAGGGGGTTCCCATGGAAAACGCGCCAAGTAGCTGGAGGGCCTTGCAGGGCTCCAGCACTGCCTGATCCCGGAGGACGCAACAAACTGAAAACCCAGGCGCACCAAAATCCCACGATCCAGATCACCAAAAATTGGGGAAAACACCAAAAATTGCCGAAAACACCAAACATGTTGAAGTTGTTTTCTAACTTCTATATAGGTTGTCTGAAACTAAGAGGAAGACAGGAAAATCCTCTGATTGATTACCATGTTCATCCATTTTCCACGGTGAGGGACCATATATAGTCAGGTCATATTTAGTATACTTAGTCATACCATATCAGGAAATATGATTGATCTGATCTTAGGATTGAAATCTTAAAACCTCATTTTCTGTGTGTAAACGGCCATAAATTTGCCATATCCCAAATGCCATATTTTTTACCGGAGGATACTCTCCGGTAAACTATCATAGGAATCATAGCTCTTAAAAGTCACCATGTCCAATCATGTCCAATGGGTAAATCATCAAACTAAAGCTTTAAATGGACCTTTTTCAATAGTTATGTCGATTTTACCGGTGCTCCATTTCGAAACACCATCCCCATCTTCGAAAGGGCCTGGCTCGGCGGCGGCGCAGTTTCACCGGGCTCCAAGGCTGGCAGTGCCCCCATGTCCCTTGGCGCCAGATCTTCAGATCTTGGGATTTTGGGATTGGATGATTTACCCATTGGAAATGGTGTTTAAACCATGATACACCATTTCCAATGAGGGATACCAATCCCGGTTTCACATGGTAAAACACTCAAAACCACCCAAAATCCAAACATCCAAACCATCATGAACTGTGAACTTTCACATACTATCCATCCAAACCATCCCCAATCCCTCTTCTTTTCGCCGCAGTGAATTCCAATTTGTGTGTTCGCCGGGATGCACTATGATGCACTATGGACAAACCGTCCGCTGTACGACACTATTAAATTATCAAGACTCGAGTGAAACTGAGGCATAAGTCCGATGGGTCAAATGTGAATGAGCCAGTCCTGGCATCAGAAACTCTGACGACTCAAGCCTTGTAGGACCTGATTGTCACATTCATCGTGCTTCAGCACCGTCAGACGCCAAGTCTTCTGCTCCTCAAGCAGCATGGCCAACTGGGTGCCAGTGCAAGTTTTGCCATCAAACTCGACGATACGGTCCAGCACTTCAATCCTCTCACCAGCATCACGCGCTGCATTCCATTTTGCTATGAGGCCTTTGGGATGTATCTCTTGAACAAAGACTCCAACAGATTTATCTGTATAAGCCAATCTCATCCCCATGGTCTCCATGGTTCCCTGCCCTGTCTTTTCCACAAGAACTTCTATTCTTCGTGGTCGATGCAGGCTCAAGAACAGCCTGTCAGGTAACTTGCCTGCCATCTTCTTACGAATGGCATCCCAACTCTGGGTTCCATCTACGGCCATCAAGACATCAAAGGGCTGGATGCCTGGACCCTGGTAGACCTTGTTAAACTCCTGAATGGCTCCGTCTTCGATTCCCAAAACCATGGGAAAACGAGGTTCCGTCGCATCCATCTGGAGGCCCAAGGTACTAAAGTCCTTGGTCGGAACCACCACGGTGAAGGACCTCCCTTCGGAATCTGCCGCTTTGGACGAACTCCGTGAACTCGCCTTGGATGTGCTATTGAGGGGGCCATGAAGAATTAACATAAAGAATTAATTAACATGAACTGAGGAAAACCAACAATTCTTCTTCAGCAAATTCTTGATTTGCTTAAAATGCCCCCGCAAAACAAAACCTATCAAAGCTGCCCCTTAAATGGTGTTTTTTCTTTTTTTCGCAGGAAAGTAAAGAAAATCACCTTACACAAACCCAGATTTCATCTAAGTCACTGCATGATTCACCGCCTTGAACGATGGAGACTTTACCACCTCCGAGGCGATGACTTCCACTGGTTGCTGCGACTCATCAGTGCAGCACGCCACGCACCACGCCATGTCCCGAAAAAAAAAATTGAGCCACTTCCGTCTGCGTCCACCACTTGGCATATCAACAATGGTACAACATGTGATGGACAAAAATGACAGTGTAGAGTGTACATAGGATGATCCAAGTTGACTAATTTGGAGGTATATTCGATGATCAAACCTGGCTAAACCACCTCTGAGCCAGAAGAAAAGAAAGTGGATGAACTGAAATATGAACAGCAAACAAAGAGGCTGTCAACGCACAAGTTCTCAGCAAACTATACCCACCTTTACCCTCCAATCCGACCAGGCCGCACTAGCAACTGGTTGATCTCAGGTTTCACCTTATCCACAGTCCTCAGGGCGCACAGATCCCAAATCAGGGCTGGTGTTCTTTTTTATAACAATACCACGGCACAAAGAAATAATAGTACCAGAAAAAAAATGCACATAGATGTACACAATAGTAATTACAAATGATTCTTGATATATATATATATAGACATAAGCTTCCAGTGTCACTGGGCCCCTTTACTTTAAGCTTCCAGTGTCACTGGGCCCCTTTACTTTAAAGTGACAAATTCCATCAAATTCCATACAAAGCGATGGTTTCCGGGAGAAGGTTTTGATTGAGGGGACTATGAAAGGGGACCATTTCTGTGTGATTCTTTGAAAGACTAGCTGCTGTTTTCCAATTGTTCCAGCTTTCTCTCATTGATCATGATCCTGGGTAAATTATAGTAATTCACCTAAAGTAAGGTCATTTGGGGTAATTCCCTATACTAACCATCATTCCAGTGAGGGAAATCAGTGAGGTCGTTGTTTATTTGACCCATATGAAGATAAAATTTGCAGGCCAAGACTCCGATCAAGCCCTTTCGAGATACTTCTCAACTGCGCCTTATGAGGTGAACTCTGAGCACAGAGTTCAGCTCGGGAGCTGTGATGATTCGATGGCTCAAATCATCAAATTGCCGTCAATCCAGGATTCAAGTTAATTACTCCTCATGGATTAATAGCGGAACCCTGTTTGATATGGCAAAGCAAATCTGTTTCACATTGTTTCACATTTCATATACTTGTTCTGGGTGACCCCCCGGGTTTTAGACCAGCATCTGGCGTGAACTTTCCCGCAACAGGGAAGACCACGCACACGATGAGCGCAGCGGAAAGCATGGCGCATCCGTCGGGGATAGGGACGGTCCAGGGTGGCCATGCGTTGGCCCTGATGCTTCAGGCCAAAGGTTTTGTGCCGGTTTGAGTCATGTTGGAAGAATCGTATACACAACATGTTTGAACAAACATCAATCACATATGTACATTGAAGGAATCCATAATTTTGTGTTGATGTTGTAAGATTGTATATATAAGGGATCTCCATTCATCTCCATGCAATACATGTGCGAAATCCCAGTGATTTGCATTCATACCAAGTTGAGAAGGCACCACAACAAGGTGAGTCTGGCTGATCTACCTCCCTTGTCCCTCAACTACATCCACCATCACAAGCCTCCGTAGTACTTGGTGCCGATGCCTGCAAATCCCAAGTTCTCAAACTTTGGGATCAAACAAGAACCATGGCATCATGGGCGACCATGGGTATCCTAATGAAAAATCATGGAAAATCACCCATGATGATGTTGGGTCCCCCATTGCCATCCACTGCCAGCACCCGCCCCACGGTGCTTCTGGGATTCCATGCAGCGCTTTCCGGACGGCTGCGGGCCTCACCGAAATGGCAAGAGCTCGCTGGCTCGTTGGTTTGGGGAAACCGTCACTCGCAGGTCGCGAAAAATTCCGTAAATGCATGTGAAACATCGTGAAAGCGTATATTCGGGCATCACAAACATAGCAAATTGCCGTAATGTTTGCATGATTGCATCATGTGAAATGACCTCTGAAGATTTCCTTAAAGCCTTAAATGGATGGTTCTTCCCTTCAAACATCTGAATCTATGGGCATGGTTCAAAACTGAAACGTCATTCTGGAAGATCAAATGGCTGGTCATGTTTGGGCCATTGGACCATCAACCTGGCTGGTTCAGTTGTGGCTGCTAGTCCTGGGATTCCACAGCAACCCAAGCCATCAGCTGGTCTGCCGGAACTTAATGGATTATCATACATAGATCATCATCTCGCAACCAACAAAAAGACTTGGAAAAGTCAAACGTGTTTGCCACCATTTCATACCCCATAGGATCCATGGTGCTGGTAACATGGATCCCATCAATATACCCCCAATGTTAGTATATATACATATATATATATATACCATACATGGATCCTATGGGTACTGAATTTCATGCAGGTTTTTTTTCCACTTCGATCGCCTCCAGGACCTGCACGTGCTCCTGCACCTGCCGTCCATCTGCCAGCACCGAAATTCCGGCGCCGGAGGGCGACTTCATGGCGACGAGGACGATTTTTTGGCGACTTCAGGGGGGTCAAATCACCATTTTTCATGGGTAAATCCACTATAAATGGGCAATTTTCATCAATTTTCAATAGCTTTTTGTATGTTTACCAGAGATTACCAGAGCCTTATTCCTTAGAAAATGACGACAAGATCATAAGACATAACGTGAACATAACCTGAAATGACTATTTATGCAGAACAGTTCTACGAATAATGATGAGTTTGATATGTTTGATATGTTTGATGTTGAAGAATGTTCTAAGGGCCGGTTGGGTCATGAGATTGCCATTTTATGACTATGTTGCTGCCATTCTGGAACAAACAATTGGTCACATCATCTGAGATGCTGCAGGAATGGGCCTTGGGGAATCTAAAGTCCAACGCCTAGGACGCTTGTCCAACGTGCTCAGTGTTCAGCAGTGTTCAGCTTGGCGCCTTAACATGCCTTAACCGTTAAGGCATCCCATTCTCTTGCATTGGCACCACCGGCAAGTTTTTTCTCGCCAAAGTCGAGTCACTTCGCACAGCGAAAGATCGCGTGCAGCGTGTGACACTGCAACGCCCTGGGGCCACTGAGCTCCACAACTGCTTCGAATCAATGGAAGATCTATTTGTTGATCCACTTTTCATCACATCATCATACATCTCACATGTCATTCGCATTTACTCATTGTCTAGATGTGTTCAGCTCCAGCAGTACCGTACCATCAATATCCAGGACCAACTGCGATGGAATGTCGTGCTGGTCCCAGGAAAACGTCCAACAGCTGCGGCTGTTGAAACTCTACGAGCCGTGCCCCCGCGCGACACGTGTGTTGAGACGTTCGTCGCACATTTGTGCTACATAGGATAAGCGCCATGGGAATGTTGCGCCATGGCCTTCTGATGGTATTCAAGTACATATATTCATCAGGCATCCCTGCAATTACACACTTAAGCGTTCAAGTTGCATCAAGTTGCAACATGTTGTATTGGACTGACTAACGACAGAAAACCCATGGCTCAAATACACTGCCTCAAACTCCCCTGCAAGCTGACTGGATGGGCAAGTTGCATCACCGTTGACACTTCGGTCTTGGAATAATTACCCTCTGGTAAACTAACATAACTATGGAAAATCACAATTTTTAGTGGGTAAATCAACTATAAATGGCCATTTTCAATAGCTATGTTAAATTACCGGAGGGTACTCAATTGCTGTATATACATGGATGACATGTAGTATTTTTGCAAAAGGCACTAAGGCACCCTGAAGAATCAGGCGCGCTAGCCACAAGACAAAGGGCCATCCCAACCGGCCAAACCTTTCGAGCAAAACTGCTTACTGTAACAACTTATTCAGGAACAAACTGAAACACCTAACTCAAACCTTGTCAAACGAGCCAAAAACACAGAAAATCCAATAAGACTTTCCAGAATAGAACATATTTGGAACATACTCCATGATGCGGGTCACACGCTATCAACTTTGACAACCGCAGATGGCCCCAAAACTCACTGCGTTATCTCCAGGCATCTGACTCGCGGAGCCGTGCTCTGGCGCATTGCTGGCAGTGAGTGAGCTGCGTCTCAGCATGGGGAAAACACACACTATGTAGCATACTATGGACATGTGCACGTGCATTCTGTGAACAACCCACTGCAAAGCATGCAAAATATGAAGATTCAATACACTTTTCATCCCAAAAATTCTCTCTCACAGTCGCACAATGGGCACTATACTTAATCCTCGTATTCACCTGGAGCTGTGTCAGGCATACTCACATCCTCACTTTCTTCAAGTCGCCGGCGGACGCGGCGATCCGCGCCACCGCGGCGAGCGGGTTTCAGGGTGAGGCCCAAGGACAACACAACGGGCTTCTCGGATGATGAGAAGCAAGTCACCGGCTTGTCCGGCTTGAAGGTAATGGCCAGAACCTCTTGCTCCTCGACCTCGGCTTCGACTTGTGATCAGGATATGTCAGGAGAACAAGGGATTTGTTACGAAACATGTTTAGAACATGTTTGGAACATGCTTGGATTGAGGAACCCTGCCTACATCCACAAAATCCACGAAAAGGCGAAACGCGTACAAAGATACAACAAGGTTGTTCATGGATAGAAGTCACGCGAAAGAACCTTCAAGTTCCCACCCCACCCCACCCAAAACAAAAAACATATCGAAGACGTGATGAAATCTGAAATGCACGGACTACCATTTAGATCCAGCGGCAAGGCGTTCGTTCTTTCCAATCACCATCTTTTCCACGCCATCGCTGCACATCACATGACTGCCACCATCTGATGTCACAATGCGATGCTGCGGGGTGGTGATGAAAGGTTCTGCATTATCAATCCTCAGTCGTTTGGACACAGCATGCAGCGTGATTTTTGCTGGAGAGGGGGAAGGGCGAAAATCCATGAATATGTCACTTCAACTCAAGACCATGTCCTAGCAGCCGCATGTGACGTGCGTTGCCGTGAGAAAGGTGTGTGATAAATACCACTGAGGACCTGTGAGGGTCAACGCAATTGCAGGGCTTATGTAAGAAACGTGGAAACTCCATGTTGCAAAATAAAGAAACTGGGCTGGTCAATGTCATACCCTCCGGTAATTTAACGTAGCTATTGAAAATTGCCATTAATAGTGGATTTTCCCATTAAAAATGGTGATTTTCCATAGTTATGTTAGTTTACCAGAGGGTAATTGTTTCTCTCATTGTGGCCCTGCCTAATGCGCAACACTTGGCAAAAGCGCCGCCAAATTCACACGACAAAAGCAAAATAACACCCAAAATGTCAGGCTTTGCCAGGAGAACCCGTGCAGCTTGCCCTCATTACGCAAAACTCAAAGCATGTTTCGAATTCCTGGCCAGGTTTTTTGATGTTTCGAAACCTCTCTCCTTTTGGTTCAGTAACATATAGAAGCCTGGGAAACTCATTCCCTCGGGGCTACTATGAAACCAGGACAGCGGCAACCGCCATGGAGCACCTGTTGGAATTGTACCGGATAATCCGGATACTTAGGAAATGCTTTAAAAAAGTTTGCCAGTCTGTAAAAAAAATGTTGTCCCTGATGCAAAGTGTGTTTGAATCTGATTTTGCATGTGCCATACCCTGTGGGCCTGAGACTCTCCAAAGGAAGGTCTTTTGCAACGTTTTCGCGAAAGACCTAAAAGGTACACGAAAGACCTTAAAAGGTAAACTACAAAATTTGGGGCGCAAGGGATGCTGAGAAACCGAACATGGGCAATTATAGGACCACGATGTTTCATGAATTGCGAGTTTGTTTGATCACAATTCATTGCCAAGATTCTCACCAATTTAGGACCCCATGAGGATCCACTGGTGGTTTTCAGGGTTTTTTTTTTCCTCTGCACTCCGGTGTTGAGCCTGAACATGTGAACAGTTTGAGGGAAAAATATAATTAGTTTTGTTTTTTGCGACGGACCAACCCGTGCACAATCAAAAATCGTGGACAGACACAAAAAAGTCGTGGAAAGACACCAAAAAAGTCGTGGACACGGGGGTCAAATATCCAAAACCAGAATTTCTTGTGTGCTCAGCATTGATGCCAAGAATTCTTGAACAAATGTACAGGATTGCCTGTTAGGTCAACGTGGGATCGTGCTCCAAACCTCGGAAATATGTATTTTAAAATTTACGTTCATGTTTCCTTTTTGCATTGGTAATATTGAAGTCCGAGGGGACCGCGGGCAGACACTCGGGAAAAACATATTGTCACATATAAATACATATATAATCAATACATATATCAATACCCCTTAGTTGTTCCCTAGGATGCTTTACGAAGCATTTTATAGATAAAATTGGTTATAAAATGGTCCTCCGTCAGCCAACATCCAGACAGCAAGTGGGAACCCTCTATGAAATGACCTCTCCGTCATCTCTATGAAATGCTTCTCCGCAGACGACGCGTGTGCAAAGACACGCAGCGCGATATCGGGCAACAACCCAGTTATCCTCTATAAAATGCTGCTCCAATCTAGGTGTTGTCTCCGAAGCGCTGCTCCAATATGGCAAGACATATGTCTATAAAATGCCTTTTCCACAGGCGGTTGCTAACCCATCTGATTTGATTCAATGGCGCAGCGACGTGCAACTTGTTTGACTATAGTATGTATAAGCCGGTATATGCCGGCAATACCCGGTAAGACATAGAGGGATTACATGGGATTACCATGTTTCCCGGGAATAGCAGGCTGATCTCCCCGGATGAGTCTCTGGAAATGCTGATCTCTTTGAAATTTCTTTGTCCTCACCCCAGGGACTTCAAGATTTGCCTGGCTTAAATTCTTAGCTTGCTATAGCCAGTGGGCACTAGCCCAGGGATTTTAGATGGCTGGCCCAGCGGTATTTAATAAAGGTTGCAAGGCGCACGCGTGTGTTCGACTCAGACCCTACAGTTGCAAGAATCACTGTGCATCCATGTGCATCCTTCAAACTGCCACCATCTGCTACCTACGGAATACCAAGAAAGTAAAGCCTCTATAAAATGCCCGTTCCATACAGGCCAATATATGCTCTGAAATCATCTTAAAGATCAAGGTTGCCCCCAGTTTCCCTCTATAAAATGCACTTTCCTTTCACAACATGGTCCATAAATAACGGTAACATTTTGCAAAGAATCCCTCCTATAAAATGCATCATCCATCTGCAACATCTTGCACCTCTCTATCATTTTTGATGCTGGGAAGGAAGCTCTCTATAAAATGATAAAATAGGGAGCTCTGGAGGGGCATTTTATAGACGGCCAAGCAAATCCTCTATAAAATGAGTCCCGGAACAGCATTTTATAGACGTAAAGCATGTGCATTTTATAGAGGAACAACTTAGGGGTATTATAATCATATAGCTGCACCGAGTGCCAGTTTGCAATCACATGGGACAGAAAATTGTCCTTTTGCAGGTATATGCGAAAGATACCTTTTGGTGTCTTTTAAATACTAAAACAGGTCTTTGGTGAAAGACCTTCCAAAGCAAGGTCTTTTGATTTTAGGGGCCATAGCTGCCCTGCAACTTCCCCCCTGCAAACTGTGCAAGCGAGCCAGGTCTCTCCAACTCAAGCAATATATTGGCCTTCTGTCCATCCACCTTGGTCACCACTGTAGGGGTACCATCCGCTGAAATGATCTTGGTACCCTTCTTGAGATCCTGGGGTGAATGAGGGAACAAGGAACAAGGTCATGTTTTCTGATTACTGGGATGACTGTAGGGTACAATATGTAGCCAAATTGCATCAATGTCATACTAACTTGAATAGGTAAGTGTCATTGTTCGCATCCTTCAAGCATGATGGCAACACTTTTGAAGCAAGTGAAAATCCATGAAAATCCCGCGCCTTTGCCCGAATGAAAACTGGTGATGGCCCATCCTCCCGCTGCAAATGCTCGAAGAGATGCCCTGGCAGGAAGCAGTGTGGCCCACCATGTGCAGACAGGCACGATGTGTGGCTCGAGGCGGAGCGGCCAGATGCCACACTCTCAGCTGGGTCTGAGACGAGCTTCGCTATCTTGGAAGCTTTGCTCGCAAGCAAGGTGATGTCACTCATCATGCCCTTCATTGAGCGAGCACGAATCTTGTCATACCACATCAGAAGTTCCTTCGCAAATTCATCCATCATCTTTTGAAGCTGCACGCTGAGATATGCGTGCTTTGTCAGGGGCAAATGCTGCGCTGGGAAAAGCGCAATACAGAGTTGGATCTGTTTCACAATTCTGTTCGCAGCAAATCTTGGGGCTAGTTTGATGCCCCATTCAAGGGGGATGTGTCCTGGGGGTATGTCGGCACAGATTTCCAAATCTGCTTCGTATCCTACCACAATGCTGAATGCTCTCCATAACGGCTCTGCAGCTGCAAACTTCTCCCAAATTCGCACACCGTGTTCAATCTTTGGAAGAAGGTCATCTGCAAATGGGCTCAGAAGGCGTCCAAGTCCTTCTGAAATGGATGACAACACTGACAACTTCCCTGCCAAATCTCCACAGGAGATCTTGCCGTTGATGATTTCACGGATAGGTTTCCAGAAAAATGTTGTAGCATGAGTCAAGGCGAAATCTTTCACGGTGAAAACGCCTTCAGGATCCAATATCGATGCGTGCCAACTGGCCTCATAGGCCACTTGATGCTTTGATACGAACTCTTGTAGTAGCTTTTGCGGCAACTTTGTTTGCTGGCAAGTTTGGCATGTTGTGCTTTCAGAGCTTGGGACACAGTAGGCACGCACAATGCTCATCTCCTTGACGGTGCACGAAAAAGCATCAAATGCGTCTCGAAGCTTTTGACTGGCAACTTCCCCACTGACATTGACATGTGGCGTCAATGTGTTTGCAAGGCAGTCTGCAAGGCCGACGATTGGCATCTCTGAGAAATGTTCTAACGCTCTGAAGCAATCTGGGCTACAGAGCGGTCGACTATGTCACGGAGTTGGCTCGCATGCAGTGGCTGGTTTCAGCATGTGAAATCAGCATGAGCAAAGTCAGGTGCATTACTTCCACATGATCTTGATTCATATCATGGTCCTACCGCCCAAGGCAAACCTAAACGTGTCTCGTGTCAACTCCTCTTCATTCACTTCAGCCTGTTGCCTTTGACAATGAGGTAGCCATCCTACAAGCTTGCACAGAGCCACAATACCATGTCCCTGTTGACCCTGTTGGCATTCCCATGTTCCACACTCAACTGGTGGTCTCTCCTGCTGTGTTTCAGCATGTGAGTGAAATCTTCATGCAAGTCCGCCACTGGCAGATTTGTCGGTGGCGACCCGCATGGTCTAAGTCAGCACTGGGCATCGCGAAAGGCATCGCTTCAAATGTTTCACTAGCTCTCACAGCAAAACTTCCAGCTGCTGAGAATCGATTGACTTGGGAAACCAATTCAAGGAAACCATTGTTTTACCGGGTAAAAAATCAGGGGGGCCCATGGGTGTCCTGTGATCTTTCCTTCATCCAATTCCGAGATTCGTTCAATGCCCAGGCAGCCAATTTTTCCTACTGACCTACGCTGGCTTTCACCTGCCTCGCAACCAGATTTCTACCGGCGGCGGTCAGCGCAAGGCAGGGTTTTCTCTATCTGATCACCATCAGCAGGTCCCCCAAAATTTCGATCACTGAGCTCCCGATTTGGGATGAAGATTCTATTCCAACGAGGTAGTAGTTTTCACTGAGGCAAAACAATGCTTGGAATTTGTTTATTAAAGCTACGTTGATTGAAATGATCTGTTTCTAGCCTCTAACCCCTGCAGAAGAAGGCCGCAAATAATGACTAGCCTCTCTCAGAGCAAGTCGCCACTTCGCAACCTGAGTGAGGCCGTGCACAGCTCTGGTCAAAATAGAAAAAATGGGAAATTCACTCTTTTCTACCCTAGTTGATGACTTTTTGGGGTGCGATACGGTGCCATACATCCTGATATACACATCAATAGATACATCAATAGATACAGTATGTTACACATCCGCCTTAACTGAACAGGCACCTGCCGGCTACCAGCAGCACTGGGTTCTCAGCACTTAGATGCCATTGTCCACCACCTGCACATGTCGAGAGCCCAATGAAATGGCCTGTGTAACCCCAGTTTTATTGGGATAATTTATGAATATGTGGGATACCCTCTGGTAAACTAACATAGCTATGGAAAATGGCCCATTTATAGATGGTTTACCTATTAAAAATAGTGATTTTCTATAGCTATGTTACATAACCAGATGGTATGTTGATACTGTTTATAGGTATTGCTGGCAAGGGGGGCCAATCATCGTTCTCACTCGAGGGTGTCAACAAACAAAGCCTGTTGATGGGCATCACCAGTCACCAATGGATGACTAAGCTGGGCCGGGCATAGCTGGGCTATCTAGCTATCTATCACTTATAAAAATGAGGTGAAATAATCCCAGTTACAACCGGCAGCAAGGCCTACCATTCTGTGGTGGTGCCACCCAGGCACAATGAAGGTAAGCAGTCTCCGCAAGCGATAGCCGTTCATCCAAACAAAGTCATCCTTGGAGACCCAAGATGACCATTGCACGGCCAAATGCCGGCCAAATTCCCCCAACAGTTGGTGTTTTGGGTTCATGTGGCAAACCGAATGCCATAAACCATCCCTAATATCACCAGAAATATATATGTTATAAGTTATAAGTATAATAAAGCCCCAAAAATTGTAGGTTTGCTATTGAGTTCGCCACATTACTTGATACCTACTCTATCGCTTGCACTCATGGCTCATGGCCAGGACATTTTGAGACAAAACCACGAAAAAGCTGGAGTCTCAACAAGAACTTTGGGTTTGACAGTAAGTCAGGACTGGAATTGACTTCAAAGGTCAAAATCGATCCCATCTTTTCGCTTGTTCATGCTGATTGCCTAAACCAACAAGGCCTGTACACCCTCATAACATCCTGTGGCTCGGCCCTCCTGTGCCCAACTCAGCAATTGAGCCCCTCGGGGTGCCGCACTGCATAACTGGATGCACAGGTCTTGTTCGCGAACTGCGAGGCGCGGCCCCCCGGGCTACGGCGGAGGTGCAGGGAGGAGGCTTCGGCTGGGGGGGGGCACCCAACTGGTCCTCTAAGTGCTTTGGAAAAGCTCAGGAAATTTGAGGATTGAAGTAATGATTGCTGTACATGTTTTTACCAGCAAAAAAATATCACCAACGAATGTTTTTGAAAGCAGCTGTGAAGACACAGGTTTTAGATGTGAGCAAGTGATTTCTTGGTACATGGTGAAGCCACGGTTGTATGATGATATATCCGGTTCATCCCTGTCATGATCGAGGTTGATCTGTTGGCAAAAATCCAATTTAGATAAGTGAATCTGAACCCGGGATTAATACACTCAATTTTGAATTATTCCTTCCGGGATATTGCCCCAGAGTTGTTTTCAAAATTACGTACCAAAATTGGTGCTTTCCCTCCAATTGTATGAATGAATTGCTGGTTTACTAATCCTGGGTTCAATGTTAACACTACTATACATCAAACTTGCTAATTATATGTAATTACCCTTCTCTCAAAGAACTGGTATACGAATCGGTTAACATTCATCCCTGGCAAGGTCCTCCGCCCCTTGTTTTGTGGCCGCTTTCTGTGTAGAGTCCGCGACTCAGTCTGTCAGTGCTCGGAGAGAAGCACGGGCACAGCCTTTTCCACGTCGTTTCCCACGGCCTCCAGCACCACTCCTTGGAAAATCAAACATCTATGGGATCACTGGCATGTGCGTTTTCATTTATATGATCTTATATGAACTTAAATTTATCTAAATATGAATGATTCTGTCTTATATACATGGCATATATAAAAATCTATTGGTTTTCCCTCTTCATCGCATTCATTTATAATAATTTACATGCACGTATGTTATACATATATTATATATATAGTTATCATTACTTATCTATTCTATTATTTATTCATAGATTGATGTCATGGTGTTGGGACCAATAACTACTGCCATCCACTACTGACGCAAGGCGCTGCGTGTTGCATTCCAGGCATGGAGAACCCATTCCAGAAACAGTGATACCAATCACTGAACCCCAACTAGTCGTCCAGTGGCAGTGAGGCAAAACCCGTTGAATCGATGAGACTGGAGAATGCTGGATGCCTACTGTCAAAATGATTGTCTTCCGATCTACAAATGCTGCTGTTCCCACGAGGTCCCCATTCAGAATTCCTTGGCCATTTGCATAGCCCAGCATGCATATTTTGCCAGAATTCAACAGTTTGAGGAACCCAACTTCTTTTTGCCAGATTCTAACCCACCAGCCCAAACATCCACATCTCATCCCCAAATTGGGGATCTTCCAGGCGTCTCACACGATTCTCATCAGCGAATCCCATGTCTTTCAACATCTTCACCTGCGCATCGATGTTGCCATCGCCCCCACCACCAGCTGTCGCGGCTGTGGCGGCTGTGGCGATCTCTCCACCCCAGGCATCGGCCGTGGGTGTAGAGGAGACACCTCAGGAGATCGGCTCCGCGAAAAAGGGTGGGGTGTGAATTCAGAAACCCCTGAGTTACCACAAAAAGTGATGATCTGCCATTGAAAGTAGAGGGGTGATGAAGTCTACTGTAAAACTGGAAGATTCCCCACCCTCAAGGGTCAGTTGTGGGAGATTTCAAAGCGAACCACTTCCAAGGATTCTTACGCTATGGGTGTTGGGCATTTACTCTTGGAAAAGTGGGCAAATAAGTGTGTCCATGATCTTGACAACAGTTTGAATTTCACTAGGACTGGACTACTGATATATCCTATTGCTAAATAACATTATCTGCTGGATATTCCAAATATTTACTATTGCAGTCACTGCAGCTACAGGCGCTGGAAAAGTCATCCATGGCATGTTCTTCCTCCTTCTTCATCCTCAGCTCATTGGATCAAAATCACGTGCTCAATGGGGTCCCAATGCGCCCATACAATTTGTATTGATTCAATATATTATGTAATATACATATACACATACATCCCGCCGGACCGGAAAGCGTGCTCGTAAAAGCACGACTTTTTTAAAAAATGAGTAATTATGGCACTGTGGTGAAACGCGAATTTCTTTCATCAAAAACATACCGAAAATGGATTCCGAAATTTGGATGTTTTCGCGTTTTACCACAGTAACAGCTCATTTTCATCGGAGGGTTTTTGTGGACTCTGAAAAATAGCACTTTTCCCGTCAGAAAATGCGGTTCAAAGCTTCGATGGTCTTCTTACAAAAGTCAAAAATGTAGTTGCAATTTGAAAAAGAAGATAACAACGTAGTTGCAAGTTGTGTTACAAAAGCCAACAACATAGTTGCAATTTGAAAAAGAAGATAACCCCATGCAAGTGGTTAGAGAAGTTAGTAACGTAGTTGAAAATGGTTCATACAAAACAAGAAGTTAGCAACGTAGAAGCACGTTCTCAAAAACGTTGGTTTTACGAGAACGGTTTTCGGACCGCTGGCATATACATATACATATTGAATATGTATATGTATGTGTATATGTATGTGTATGTATAATTATGTATATATATATATATTTATTTACATCTATTTATATAAATATATATATATATAATATATTTATATAATTATATAAAAAATATATGTAACTATTATATATATATAATGTAACTATTACAATATATATATATATATATGTGTGTGTGTGTTTGTGTTTGTGTTTTAGATTGTGTTAGTACTAAACGATCCATTTTGGGGGCCATAATTTTGATACCAACCTGAGGGACACTAAGGGGCACCTGAGTGCCTGGCTTCTTATCGCGGTGCTTCTTTTTCTTCTTCTCTTTCACCTTCCCCATGGAGCTACACCCACGAAATCAAAGGTGCCATGTCTATTTTCCAACCGATCTACCTTAAGTCAACTGAAGTCAATAAACTGCACTGCAGTTGGAACTCATCGAAAAAACTTTGAAAAATATGCTGGATGGTAGGTCTGCCTGGTTCCACTGCAGCTTTAAGTAAAACTTTTACTGGGGGTTCCAGATTCCTATCTTTTTGTTTTCACTGGTTGCAGTGGAAATCTCACAGCAATCTGTGCCTGTGGTGCTGCCTCCGACCAACCGGGTGAAAAGCCTGGGTTTTAGCAGTGTAGCTACAACGAAGCCAGTCGATTAAACACCCCCATTGTATGGTCCTAAATATGGTGTAGGTCTTCCATCCCCTATTAAACCAAGGTTTCTGGGGGGTGTTCAATGTTGGGGAAGGGAGCAGTATGCGTGCATTTTGACATGATTTTGCATATGCGCGCGTGCGCTAAATGTAAATAGATGCATGATAATCATTGGCGTACACTTGAACATGCGCCAATGTGCTTGCACGACACGTACATTCATGATTGTCTATTATAGACTACAGAAGTATTTACTGAATCCGCACAAGTCCATTCCATGCAGATAGATATGGTGGACACGATATAACCCGATATAATCTGCATGCCTTTCATATCATCCCAGATTCGATCACCGAAGCACAGAGGTAAATCGCAAGCGGCCCTGTTGACTTCAAAAAAAATCATGACCGTGCCAGGCAAAAGAAAAACCAAGTCATAGAACCAGTTGTCTGCACCTAGATGGCATGGAAACAATTGAACTCACTGCGGCCCTGCACTGCATTTTCTGCGATGGAACAAACTGTATGAGCTGGCAATGAATTCAATGCCACGTGCCACGTGCCTCCCGTTTGGGAGCCAAAAGATGCCAGTCGTCTCTGCAACGGATGAGAACGCCGAGGTTTCTTTTTGATCTTTTTGGCAAAATCCAAGAGCTTAGATGTAAATCTAGCTATAAAATATTATAAAATCATGAAAAATTCCATTGTGGTGTCAGGGGGGGTTGGACCCCTGAAAAACCTAAATCAAGGACCCCAACCTGGGGGAACCACAAGTGCCGGAAATGAAATCAAGGAGCCAACCCCATGAATCCCTTAAACATCAGCAAATTCCCAAAATAAAATTAATACAAAATAATTATCAAAAAATAAAAATTCAACAGGTTCCCCAAGGCGACCTCCCAATTTCATCCAATTTCCCTGTTCAAACCCCATGATTTTATTTGGAGCACCCCACGGGGGTATGAAAACAAACCCCAGGTGGCCTACTCAGCGAGACTCTGGTACTCCGACTTAGCAGCTGATCCGACTTGGGCCATATTCAGCTGATGATTTTGGGCGACATTTTCTGGTTGGTGGTTGACCTACCCCTCTGAAAAATCATGGACTTCGTCAGTTGGGATGATGACATTCCCAATATATGGAAAAATAAAAAATGCTCCAAACCACCACCCAAGTTTTTTCTGATCCAGCTGCCAGGTGGGAGTGTTCCGAAATTTCAGAACTTGTCGGATTTTTCTGGCAATGGAAGGGCATGTGAGCGATTCCACGAAACTTGGTGGCCAAGACCTTAAATGGCATACAGGCTGCATATGATATTGTCATAAAGCATGAGACCCTCACTCGCAACACGGACTGGATATGTTTAAAAATATATATATATTTCCATATAATTTCCTTTGCACTGACTAGTGACCATAGAATCCATAGACTATAGAGGTTGATTTGCAATGAACCGAGCTCACATGACCTTTTCTTGCTAAATTGAAAAGCATGAAGAGCCTTCTGGGTCAACGATCCCACTTCTGATTCTTTTCTCCTGCGAGGCTGTGGAATCTGTGGAACTATGGCAAAGCCCTGGCAAATCGTGCGAGTGACGCAACCCAAAAAGTGAATTTAAATGAATTTAACACAACATGACTCAACCTCAGCTTGCTCAGATTACAACTTGCGCTTTCAACTCCGTCTTCTAGCTGATGCAGTCTTGCAGAGAAGCCATGCTGAAAAATAAAAAGGGCTGAGCACATCCAGAAGGGGCTTCAACTCTTCAACCCTTGGTAGCAAATCATCCATTCTATTTACAAATGGCCACTATATCATGGTATATCATGGTATAATTTACCAGTATATACTATGTTTTTTTCCTTCAGCAGATGAGTCGGGGCTCGTGCTGTCTCATGCAAAGCTAAGCCACATCTGGCTGATAGTCAGGCAGTCGGGGTCCGCAAATACTATATATACCATCTGGTTATTTAACATAGCCATGGAAAATGGCCCATTTATAGATGGTTTACCTATTAAAAATGGTGATTTTCCATGGCTATGTTAAATAACCATAGGGTATATATAATAAAGATTAATAAAGTATAACTACCACCCAGCCGCTCCATGCCGCCATGCCGCTCCTCCTTCACATTCAGCGCTTGTACCAAGTGGCCTTGTGTCAAATGGGGCCAGCGCACCGGCGACGAGACCTCTGGGATAGAGCCGCCCCCCGACAGAAAGTCGTCGATGGCATCGTCCAGCGATTTTCCTACGACCGGGCGACGATCGGTTGAGAAAGGTCGCCGGTCATGGTTGAAAGCCATGTGTCTGTTAAAAGCAAACACTTGGCCACGGAGGAAGTTTCCATACTACATTTATATCATTTATTAACTCATATGGATTCATATGGTCGTATGTTCTGCCTCTGGATTCTAATTATACTTACGTGACAATGATGATCACCTACATGTAAGATCCGTGTGGTCCCATGTGATCCCCAAAATCTGCGATTCCCAACAGGTTCTCCAAGCTTCTCTGGTCCAAATAGATCCCTATCGCAGAGTACAGTGCCTCCTCTGGTACCATGGTCTTGGACACGCTGCGCGAATGCCGCAGCTGCTTTGATGCCACCCGATGCAACGGTGCTGCAGCAGCCGTGGAACTTAGGTATAAATCCACCGCCCCACTGAGCAGAGCATCAGCTTCTTCTGCTTTTTTCAAGGCTTCAGCCATGAACAAAGCCGCCTCCTGGAGGAATTCCATGGGACGGTCAGTGTTGTGGCCACCGGGCAACAAGCAGAATCGACTGTTGCCATTCCAAGCGGCTTCCAGTTCTTCAACCTGCCCCGGTTGCACCACACAATCCCCTTCTGCGACCGCAAAGAGAGCGGGGCAGTGGCACTGGGGTGCCACCTTCACAGGTTTCATCTGTCGCGGGTCCAGGCCAACCCGTTCTTTGACCGCCTGGCAGACCCGCGCTAAGCAAAAATCCACCGCGGATTGAGGCACCCATTGCAATGCTGGGCTTTGGTTGCAATAGTCCTCCACCACCCGCTGGAAATTTCCGAAGGGGGAATCTAAAACACAGGCGTCCACACGACGATCCTTGGAGGCTCGAAGGATGGATGCCACTGCGCCCATGGATTTCCCCCACAAGCCGATACTGGAGACCATCTCGTGGTGGGACAGGTAGTCAATAACCACACGCAGGTCCTCTTCCTCTCGATAGCCCAAAGTGACATAGTCACCCCCTGACAGCCCAGAGCCAGAAAAATCAAAGGCGAAAACTGTGAGCTTATGTTCAAAGAGATAGGGCATAATCTGAAAAGCATCCACCCGACAGGAGCTGCTTCCATGGCAAAAAATCACACATGGAGCTCGTTCCACAGACTCGCAAAAAACAAAGTGACTGCATTTCAAGACATGGCCCCTTCCATTCTTCAACTCCAGCTCTTGCCGCAGTAAGGGTCGACTTAGCCTTTTCTTACTGCTCTCAGCCGGCAGGATCACCTGCAACTGTTCCGGCCCCAAGCTCTGGTTGCCATAGATCCTCCGTGGCGGTCGGATTATCAGCCGCCAGGCCTCCAAGATATGGGCTGAAAAGGTGGCACCAGCAGCTCCAGGGGGCGTCTCCTGGCTGCCGACCTCTGGGCCCTGGGGGCCCTGGCCCTTGCCATCCAGGGTGCTGGCCTTTTCCATCCCTGGTTTGGCAGGGCTGCTGGCAGGTGGGCTCATGGGGGGCCCATCCTCATCTGCTTTGCAGGCTGGAGGGATGATTTTCTCGGAAACCATGGGGCCGGTTGCAGAAAATGTGGAGAAATCCTTGAAACCACGAAATTCAATGGTTGAGAAAATGTCTGCAAGATCTTGGCCTATCAAACATTCAATCCAACAAGTTCCGGAATGTTTCCTGAAGGTATGGGTTCTGCACCCAGAACGCGTGAAAACCAGCTTCCCAAGTCTTTTGATGGATAATTGGCAACTCTAAATAATTCCAGATATGCGAAGTGAGACGTAGCTTCTTGAGCCTGCAATGGGGGCAGCAAACCTCGCCTCCGGTTCTGGGTGTTCTTCGGTGGTTCCAGGCCAGGCCAACCATGCAGGTTGGGGGGCGGCCGAGTTAATCTTCCCATCTTTAGTTCAAGAAATCCACTCTGGTTGGCCCACTGGCCGAATGCAAATCAATTGCCGTTTTGGGCTTTCTATGGCTTTTCTATGGCTTTCTTATGCTTTCTTCACGTCCACCTGGCCACAGGCACCAGGGGTCTTGGCTGGGGCCCTCACCTGCTTCACCTTCCACTCCCTGCTGCGCCCAGTGTACCTCTCCATACCTTGGCACCGCAACATGCTGGCAGACTAGCAAGGTGATCACGCGAAGGTGAATCTTTGGGATTGCCACAGCCTGGTTCCAGCACCCAACCCTGGTTCCTCCTGAATTGCACTCAAGCTACGGAGACATCTCCGCACCATAGGTGTCACCATAGGTTTGCTGTCCCTCCATTGAGCCCTCGCCACCCTCCCAAGCCATGCTGGTCTGGATCTCTGGCATAGCTGACCTGAGCCGGTGGGTGGTGCTTTGGGCTTCTCCAACATCACCGAGGCCAGCGCACTGCTGAGTTGAAATCAATCAACCTTGACCCTTATACCCACTGAAATGGGAGCAAGTATAACATATCTCACCATAATCACATACTTTTATGGGTATTACACTGGAATTACTCAGGTCAAGGTGCTTTGGCTTGCCATGCTTCCATATCCCATGTCACAACATGGCCGACATCCCATGGCTAAGGGGCTGAGGAATCTCTGCGTTGAAGCCGCTGTCGGGATAGGCCTGGCCATAGCCATAGCTTGGTGCAGGCTCAGACCAAGCCATCTGCGAAGGCATTTCTGACCTGAGCCCCGAAATGCACTGAGCTGGCTAAGAATGGGCTTCCAAATGATGAATCCTCTGGAATACGATGTGTCACAGTCGGGGGAACACCTGAGCTTTGGTTTGATTTTTTTCTCCGAGGGGAGTAGTCAGAGAAGGAGTTGATACTTCGACATCTAGACTGTTCAAACGGTATGGCTGTTATCATCCAGCTCAACTTGCAGCAGCCGAAGCACAGCCTCCCATAAAGATTTGAAGGGCTCCCACCGTACAAAATCATTTGAGGCCTGGATCTTCAATTGCTACATTTTTTTTGCTCGTTTTGAGATTTGCTTGTTCCCAAAAATGCCATAACGATTGGACATTGACGTGCTCGATATTTTGAAAAAATGCTCCTTAAGCTCTATTGGCCAGACTTCTTGTCTGAATTTGCGCTCGATTGGCGTATTTGCGCCCGAAATTGCAGCCATGCTTTTTGCTCCAGATCGCTCTCAGATATTGAAAATGCTCGCTATTTCTGATTTTGATAACGATCCTGGATATATGCTCGAATGCGCCAAAAGTACAGGGTAGCAAAAAATAATGTAACGATTGAAGACCCAAGACTAAGCGCATTTCAATGATCCTTAACTGCTTGATGGTTTCAACCCCCACAAGTATATTAGTAGTTGAAAACAATGCTTGAAAATTAAAACAAGATTAAAAGCATGGCTAATTATAACCATTCGGATGATGATTTCGAAAAAATATTGTTTTTTATGATTCTTGAAAATATCATCTATGATCATTCAAAACCACCAGCCAGTTAAGGTGTTCAAAAGCCGACTGTCATGACAAGTTGCCATCCAGTGTATGGTGCAGCCGTTCTCTCATATGCCTGACATGGCAGGAACCCGAGGATGTGCATAATATACACCATCCGAGCCTTGGAATACCTGGCGGAGTTTCTCGGTTTCTCCATGAACTTAAGAAATATGTACATGTTTAAATGATGATGAATGATGATGAATGATATTATTGCTACATCATATCTATGTATTGATGTATGTGCATGCGGGCAAATATCACCTGTATCTGTATGTCTGTCAAACTCTGTGTGTCATATGGCACCAGGGGCTATCCAGCGTTTTTGAACCCACAAAAACGGTGAGTTCCACTCAGTTTTTCTGTCGCTTCCGGGCCTACCGGCCTCACCTACAAGATCATAATGAACCAGCAACAAAATGTGGTATCACAACAGGCATTGGGATGAGTGTCAGGTACAGGGATGATAGCAGGTACCAGATGGTACCAGGGTTATCACCTCCATATTCTCCATATGTTATGACATGAGAAAAATCATGATTCTGATGAAGGTGAATCACCAGGGCCACCCCATACCATCGCCTTCTCTGCGGGCTCCTCCAGCACTTTCTCCGCCTTCTCTTTCTGCGCTTTCCGCAACTTCTCTTGCAACTTCTTCTGCGCTGCTTGGGACTCCTCCAGCCTCTAAGCTGCAGGACAAGATTATGAGCCCTAGAAAATGAGATTTTGACAGATTATGGGCAAAGATGTTCAAAGTAAAAATGGGAAGTAAGTCATGCTAAATCTACTGGGCCTGCAGCGATAGCGATTTGCGAGGGGTAGAAAATGGGGTAAGAAATGATGCTTAAACTTTATTGCTTGGGTTGCATGGTAGAGTAATTAGTTGTGTACTTCAGAGTTGGTTCAGCTGGCATATAAATGCCTCTAAGTTCATGTCATGCCGTCACCAAGACAGACTCTGAGGATCTTGATTCCCCACGTGGAGCAGGTGATTTACCACCGACCCGGCATAGCTTGGCATGGCTTGCCCCGCAACTGCCCCAACTTCTGAACTTGGGCCCAATCATTATCGTATCTAAGTGCTTCAGAAATAGCCAGTAGCAAACCACATCAAACCAAAAAGTATGATTTCCTACTAGCTGTAGTTATTAGCACTAAATATTCCAACATGTCAATCCCTTCAACATCCTAACAACCACTTCTTATACTTCTTATACTCGTTGTCATATGTCATTTCAATCCCTTACAAGGTGGTGCCCCCTAGATAGCTAAGTTGGTTTATAACTCCAATAACTATGGTTTTATAGTTAATGGGATTATAAACCAACTATAGATATATCACCTATTATTAACCATAGTTATAAACCAACTACAGTATAGATAGTTAAACTATAGTTTATGGTGTTTATAACTTGGGGGGCACCACCTTGTAGATATCGATGAAAATCCCATCAGGGGATCCCCATGGATCAACCCATCCCCTCTTCACCCAGGTGCTGTCGCTGGAGCTCCGGCAGCTGCTGCTTCAGCTTCTGCAGCTCTCGCAGCTCGTTGCGCTGATGGCGGCACGTCTCCCGTAGCAAGGGGAGCTCCGAGACGTCCTCGCGCTTCTCTTCCCTGCCGCATGGGCCAAATCAATGGGAATTCCAGGATCCTAAAATGGAGGTACTGTACCATATAAGGCCATATTTTGTGGATATTCCCTTACATAGGCCTTATATATGGTAAGTACCTCCAATTTAGGTTCCTGAAATGGCCATTGACCAAATGGAGGACCCCCTGGGATGGCAGGAAAATGTTGGATACGTTTGATATCGATGACAGGAAACATCAAACTGGGATGGGGGCTTGAGGCTACCTTGGCATTTCAGGTCTTGGGGACTGGTGAGGATAAAATCTGGAAAATCGCTGAACATTTGCTCAGGTGGTAAGAATCACCCAAGGTCAGGAATCTGAGAACATCAAGGGTAAAATCGCTGACGAGAACTGATTTGTAAAACCACCAAGATGGGGAAGTCCAATCTGATAGTGCAAAACTTCAATCTGAAGCATTCACCCTTGCAGTTTCTGCCACAACAAATTTAGAAGTTTTCCCGAGATAAACACATGGATGCACATGCACCCAGCACACCCTGGACAATTCTCTCTATACCTTGGAGTGGCACTTCCCCCAGCAACCCCTCGATCAATCAAGCGACAACTCGTCGCGCAAATGTCTCAGATTTCGCTGCAGACTTTCTATGTGGTACTGCCTCAGGCACTGGGATAGGGAAGCAATCCATCAATAGATATATCTATGGATATATCATTTATGGATATATCTATGGATATCTTCAACCCCATCGATTGCAGCCAACAATCTGAAGAAACGCCTTCTAAAAAATGTGCTCTCGACAACGCAATTCGCTGCAAGGCACAGCGGCACAGCGTAGCTTCAGACAACGTTTCAGAAGAGTCCGGAGGCTCCCTTGAAATCCAAAGAAAAACAATAAATATGGTACATTTCTTCTGGTGCACATATATGTATATACATAATATATATATATATATATGTATATATCATATATTTGTATATACCTGTATACCTATTGTACGTCGTGTATGTGACATATACATGGGGTAACCTATGGTGTGTATAGATATGTATGTATATATATAGCATATATTTATATATACCTGTATACCTATTGTACGTCGTGTATGTGACATATACATGGGGTAACCTATGGTGTGTATAGATACGTATGTATATATATATGCACCATACATGTTGTATATAGAACACATTGTAACCATAGGGCTCCCCCAAGGCCCCAACGCCGCTGAGCGGGAACTTTGCTCAGCTTCTAAGCGCTTTCGGAGATCCGACAGGTCGGCCTTGGCATGATATAGCATGATAGAGCCGTAGTTTATTATGATGTTCGTGAACTGAGTTAACTGGTTGGTGGTTTCAACCCCTTTGAAAAATATCAGTCAGTTGAGAGTATTATTCCCAATAATACGGAAAAAATAAAAAATGTTCCAAACCACCAAACAGGTAAAGTTTATTGTAGATATAAGATGATATAGCCGTAGACTTTGGCATGATAGTTGGCGGTGAATAATCCAACAGTACAACATTTTGGGAGGCACCTCACAGGAGAAGACAAGCTGTGCCATGTCCGGTGGGTTTCAAGGCACCTGATATCTCTGCTCTGCTTCTTCCAAGGCTTTTTGCGCCCTGGCCGTGTGAATCAGGTCAGGTCTGCAGGCACATCTGAAAAGGCTCCACTGGGGAAACGTGACGTAAAACGCTTCAACATGCTTGACATAGACATATTATATATGTAAGTATCATTATCTATTATCTATATACATATATATATGCATACAATTGCATACATATATCATCATGTATGTGTATATATATTATAATTATATATACTGTAACATCTCTCCCTCCTTTTTGCATGTTGTTTCTCTTTTTTCTTGCTTTTCTCTCTCTCTCTCTCTCTGCACACAACACACATATGTTTCACAAAAATGAAACACCTCCTCTCCACCTCAAACCCAATCCATGCAGCAGCTGCACCACAGAAACCCGGGTCTGTTTTGGGGTTGCTGGTGCCTTTGTCGCAGCTGGTGCAACTGTTGGCTGTGATGCGAATCCAACTCCTGTCCAGCTGCAAATGTTTTCTTGTGTTGAGGTCTCATCAGCTCAACCAAGAAAGCGATACTCAAGATTAGATTATATGTAATGATATGTTCAGGTACATATACATATATGTATAGTGCGTGCGCACACACACACATATATATATATATTGTGTGTGTGCACATGTGTGTGTGTGTATTACATATATGGTGCACAATACACATGTATTCGTGTATAATGTGCATGCACACACACACAGATATATATATATATATGTATAATACATAAACACAATGTGCATAGCATATGGATATATCATCCAACTCCTGGAGTTTCATCTCATAGCTCTGCTGTGCTTGGTGTAAACCCACCTGGCCAGGTGCACGTCCACGGAGGGATAAGGCGGGTAACCCAGACATCTATGGCTGAGAATGAGCTGTTTTCCCCGGCCTTCAAGTCGTGCCGGCTTTGGTTCATGGAATGGAACATGGCTACGACTGCCGCACTGAGCTCAAAAGGAAACGGGTCGATCATTGAGGTAATGGCCCACGTCCCTGCTATGCTGCTGATCTGCTGCTGGCAACTCAGGTTTTGATGGGATGCTGCTGCAGTATGCTGTGCTATTCTGCGTGGTAGCATGCCACTTCAGCTGTGGAAATGTCAGGTGCCTCACTAACTACCTGCGTCATCCAGCCAAACTTCGCACCGCCTACGAGCACCAAATGGCAGCAAACCTAAACTCCAACGAAACTGTGGTGAGCCTTACCAAAGCAAATCAATTCTCCCCATCGTCAATGACTCTTGATCATTTGGGTTGCCAACACCACAAAATGTTGATGTTCATGGGAAAGCGATGATAAATCCAATATCAACCATATGGAAATTTGATGGTTTTTGTGGTGATCCCAACATTTTTTACACAAACCCACTTTGTCCCTCACCCCTTTGCTCCGGCTCCGTGTACCTCCAAGTCCTCGATCTGTTCCCTCGAGATCTGGAACCTTGGTTGCGGGATGGGATGAACCTCCGATTTTCCCTTGGAGTTGTAACAGCAACAATCACTGGATTGGTTTAAGGGAAAATTTACAGGAAACCATGGTTTTTACCATCAAATATAGGGTTTTCCGGTTAAAATTTTCCCATCATCCAATTCTATGACAAGAGGCTCTTTCAGCAGGGTAGTCTTCAGGAAGATTTGGACGTTGAAGCCTTCCCCATTGCTTTGGAAAGTGAAGCTCATGTGTTTCCTGGCGGTGAAGCATCCCAAGCATTCCAATGCAACGGCCGATGTATGTATCTCAAATAGACATATATGATATAAACGCATACATACGTAAGTATGCATCTCCCCATTTATTTATATACGGTTTAATATACGGTTTAAATATAGTTATATATATTTATATATGCACTACAAGCTGAGTTTTGCAGCTCTGAAGGCTGCAGGAAGATCATTACAAAGCTTGAGCATATGCAAGTTCAACAACCTGGAACGCGGTCACAAAGCCAAGTCAAAGTCACAAGAAAAACAACCCAGCTAAAGCAGCTATGTCTTCACAAATTACAAGCACTGCAACTATTGCCCTAGACCCAGCACCCAGTTTTCATATGAAATCTCCATGGATGTGCTGGGTTAGTTCATCCCTCCCCTCAAAATCATGGGACAATCATACCATCCTAGTCAACATAGACCACGAGCATTGTCAATTTTGAGAGGAAGGTCGTCTTCAAAGCCTTTTTTGACTGGCAGGGCTAGGTTACCCTAGATGACTTTCCCAGCCATAAACCACCACTTAGTTTAGGGATTTCCAAGCTAGCCCTGTTTGATTACTGAAAGGTAAACCTACTCATTAAACATCATTAAACCATATCAAACCGTATGAAACTAGATTCCTTTGATTCCTCTTTCCACCGCTCCGGCGCTTCGCACATTCCAACCAACCAGCCAGGATCTTTTCGACAAGCCTTTAGTTTTGATTTCCGTTCAGCAATTTCTTCCTGAAAGTTTGTGTTGCGAAGGCCAATGGGACAGTTGCAGACACTGCTTGCATCAGCTTCGATATTTCCACGAAGCACCAAGGTCTGCGCCTGTTTCATACCTGGTCATACCTGTCATGCCTTCCTTGGCTTGCACTCGACGAAGATTGCCATGAACTTTTTGCACCAAGTCTTTGTGGCATCCAACCAGTTGCTTGCAATCTTGAACTTTCGGAAAAAAATTGCTGAGGAACTGACATCAACGTACAGTAATATCATCAGCGTCATCATCAACGTAACATCATCAACGTAACATGTACATAAATGTTAACATCCCACCCCGCCCCAGCCCAATCCTTAACATCATCAACGTAAAATCATCAAGGTAACACCATCTAAATGGCAAACAAACCTAAAAAGCCGCGGGGCCGTTACGCGGCCCGTTCGCTGAAACTACCATAGAGGCCCCCCCGAGCTGTTCCACCTGGTCTTTCCTGGCAGCTTGTCATGCATTCGCACCACAACACCTGACCACAGCACCATCAATGGCCAGGTTCAAGATCTACATCATCTACAACCACTTTTCTCCACTGTCAACTCAATGACATAAATGACTTTATCATGAACATATTGCAATATCACCCTTTGCACAAACCCTAAAAGCCAATGACTCATCATTAATACAGTCCACCATAGCAGTGATGATCCCCAATTGAACCAGGGGTTACCATGGTTCATTGGGAATTTTGGGGCACATACACACGTATGTATATATATACATGGAGCTATATTCATTCCAGAAATTACTTATATTTAATAATTGTGTTACAATACTTAATGGTTTACCCCATTATACACTATAACGTCAAGTTATGTTATATATATACAGTATATATGTTGTGTATCTGGCCATTCTGTATAAATCTCTGATAACGGACGACTGTGGGCCGGCTCTCCGCACCTTTGGATTCCAACTGGTTCAAGGAGAAGGTCCTGCAGCTATGGCAGCGACGTGCAGGTGGACGTTGGGGAGCACCGTGTGGGAAACCCAATGCCATATATATATATGTATGTATATGTATATATATATATGTGTGTGTGTGTAAATATATATATGCGTAAATATATATATATATGCGTAAATATATGTATACATATATATATATGTATATAATTATACAAACATGTGGGGATGGTGCACACAAGCCATAAAACTCGTGATAGGGATGGTTGAGCATTGGGTTTAGCACATGAATCCCATGTATTTTTTGATATACGATCATAGAAAACATAGAAAGACATACAGAAAGATAGACAGAAATCAAAAAAAACATATCTAAAATTCATATGTGTGTGTGTGCCCTTTCCTTGTGTACAGATAATGTAGCTATACATTTCTTCATATACAGGCATTTATGTATATATATATTATATATATATTATATTATATATATATATATTATATTATATATATATATTATATATTGTTTATTTTTTTATATATATAATTTACCATATATCTAAATATATACATTCAACCTCTCCATTCCACGGCCGCGTGGAAATGGTTGCTGAGTGCCCAGCTGGATGGGGATGATGGAGTCCTTTAGCTCCTTGCTCAACGAAAAAGGTTAGATGTGGAAGCCATGGCCTATTGAAATGGTAAGTTTCCACATCTATGCTATAGCTTAGGGTATTCCTATCATATCCAATTTTTGAGTGGTGAAAATTGTGATATCATATGTGATATATATATATAGCTAGATCAATTTCATCATGATTCAACAACCTGAAAAGTTCGGCCATTCCGGGGACAGTTACCCCGATCCAGTTCCCATCATTCCAGTGACGTTGCAACGTCAGGTGGTCAACAAAAACATCCAAAGGATATCATCTTTATTTTTGAAATCTTTGATATTCAGCCCAATTTTCCTATCATATCAGAATATAACACCATAATTTCCATAATCATGATCATGATCAGTGGCTAAAAACCACATTACCACCACTGAAGGGGTAAGCTGCCGTCATTCCTCACCTGAAGCTTGGCCGAATCGCGATTCTCATCGCTGCCCATGGTGTCGATGATCTTTTGTCCCGGCCTGACTGAACGGGCGGAATGTGCCTATCCCATCCTAGAATGCCCACGCGGAGATACATAGATTTATATGAACCTATGTACTGTATCTACCTATCTATTAAACGGATTTGTATGAATTTAATTACCAATGGATCTTGTCCCAAAAAATAGGCTACGCACAGCAATTACATCAAAATACACCGAGTGTACTAATGAACTGGGATTGTAATGCCAGCCTAAGATGGAAGATATAAAATACCCAGAGACCAGTCCGAGAAGGTCGACAAATGACCAGCCACGAAAGGCTCAAATACTGAGCCACCCCACGTCGGTTTGGTCTTTCGAATGCGCCTCAATGACATGGAGATCTATGGTTCAAAACCCTCATTTCCCCGAAGTAAAAGTTAATTATAGAATGGGAATGTCCAGTTCCATATATATATATGCACTATATATACTATATATATACTATATATATATAAATACCATATATATAATATATCTGGGTAAATTATAATATTTCACTAACCTGAATTAAGGCCATTTGGGGATGATTCCTCTTACTAACCATGATTTCCAGTGAGGTCGCAGTGAGGTCGTTAATTTACCCAGAGAGAGATATATATATATTATATATACATACTATATATAACCACCATGATAATCCCACATGGTGTCAACTGCGACAGATCCATGGCCGATCTCCGGGTCGCTGTTTGATCCGTCGCAACCGCAAGAAGGAGATCTTCTCGGAGCGCTGTGCGGCCTGTGCTGTGACTGTGGACAATCCATAGGGAAATCCTCGAAGCAATGGGGAACTTTCCCGTTAAAACATGTTAAAACCATCATTCAATGGAACTCCTGGAGCTTCTCGAAGCAATCCGAGTTTTTAAAATGGTTTCAATGATGGTTTTAACGGGAAAACCCTCGGTAACTGGGAATTTTCATGAATTTTCTATGGAGCTGGTGACACCAGATACTAAAGTGAAGACTGCAATTGAAGTTACTGCTCGATGTCAACATTCCATATCATTCCACCTCTCATGAGGATGAAATGTGCTGTCGAAGGTCATAGCATTGAAGTTTTCAAACCCCAGAAATCTGCCCTAGAAATCTGCCCTAGCTCTTCACCTAGGCCCTGCGGGCTGGGAATCTTTTAACTTTCAGGAACCAGGCCAACGGCAAATAATTGTGAAACAGAGTCATTACTGGTGATGTTGGGGATAACTTATCATTGCCTTTACCACATGAATTAAGTGGCTTGCTTCAGTGTCACATACATAGTAAGACCAATCACCCTGTGCCAGAACATGTCAGGAGTATGTTGAATGCAACCCAGCAGCAGCCATGGTAAAGCGCGTAGGGCAAGCACATTCCCTGCGGCATCGTGCTGATTGTCCGACATGTTGTATCGAGGTACGTATTTCACCCAATGTGTCACCATAGGCGTAGAAATTGATCATGAAAACATCATGCCCAGTGCATTCTAACTGTTCTAATGTGGTAAGCCCAGTGCCAAACAACCCCATTCAGGGATATTTAAGGGGGTACCAAAAAGGATCATCATGGATTCATGGACTGGATCATAAAAAAAGAGGTTTCTTCGTTTCTTCTGTCGATATGTTACCCACAAGATGTGTCGCCAAAATGGACACGACGACGCCACAGTCACGGACGGAAACGCTGGGGTCCCAGCACGGCCACTTTGAGGACCTTTTGAAGCGTCTCCTGAGGCCCCAAAAATCACCATGGACGAGGCCCGCTGGATCCCGCTGGATCCCGCTGGATCCAGTTAAATCCAATGAAATCCAATTTTCACTTCAGGGGTTAATTTAACCCATTAAATCCAATGAAATCCAATTTTCACTTCAGGGGTTAATTTAACCCATTAAATCCAATGAAATCCAATTTTCACTTCAGGGGTTAATTTAACCCATTAAATCCAATTAAATCCAATTTTCACTTCAGGGGTTAATTTAACCCATTAAATCCAATTAAATCCAATTTTCACTTCAGGGGTTAATTTAACCCATTAAATCCAATTAAATCCAATTAATCCAATTTTCACTTCAGGGGTTAATTTAACCCATTAAATCCAATTAATCCAATTTTCACTTCAGGGGTTAATTTAACCCATTAAATCCAATTAAATCCAATTAATCCAATTTTCACTTCAGGGGTTAATTTAACCCATTAAATCCAATTAAATCCAATTTTCACTTCAGGGGTTAATTTAACCCATTAAATCCAATGAAATCCAATTAATCCAATTTTCACTTCAGGGGTTAATTTAACCCATTAAATCCAATTAAATCAAATTTTCACTTCAGGGGTTAATTTAACCCATTAAATCCAATTAAATCCAATTTTCACTTCAGGGGTTAATTTAACCCATTAAATCCAATTAAATCCAATTAATCCAATTTTCACTTCAGGTGTTAATTTAACCCATTAAATCCAATTAAATCCAATTTTCACTTCAGGGGTTAATTTAACCCATTAAATCCAATTAAATCCAATTTTCACTTCAGGGGTTAATTTAACCCATTAAATCCAATTAAATCCAATTAATCCAATTTTCACTTCAGGGGTTAATTTAACCCATTAAATCCAATTAATCCAATTTTCACTTCAGGGGTTAATTTAACCCATTAAATCCAATAAATCCAATTAATCCAATTTTCACTTCAGGGGTTAATTTAACCCATTAAATCCAATTAATCCAATTTTCACTTCAGGGGTTAATTTAACCCATTAAATCCAATTAAATCCAATTTTCACTTCAGGGGTTTTTGTTTAACCCATTAAATCCAATTAAATCCAATTAAATCCAATTTTCACTTCAGAGGTTTTTGTTTAACCCATTAAATCCAATTAAATCCAATTAAATCCAATTTTCACTTCAGGGGTTTTTGTTTAACCCATTAAATCCAATGAAATCCAATTAATCCAATTTTCACTTCAGGGGTTAATTTAACCCATTAAATCCAATGAAATCCAATTAATCCAATTTTCACTTCAGGGGTTAATTTAACCCATTAAATCCAATGAAATCCAATTAATCCAATTTTCACTTCAGGGGTTAATTTAACCCATTAAATCCAATTAAATCCAATTAATCCAATTTTCACTTCAGGGGTTAATTTAACCCATTAAATCCAATTAAATCCAATTAAATCCAATTTTCACTTCAGGGGTTAATTTAACCCATTAAATCCAATTAAATCCAATTAATCCAATTTTCACTTCAGGGGGGGTTAATTTAAATTAAATCCAATTAATCCAATTTTCACTTCAGGGGTTAATTTAACCCATTAAATCCAATTAAATCCAATTTTCACTTCAGGGGTTAATTTAACCCATTAAATCCAATTAAATCCAATTAATCCAATTTTCACTTCAGGGGTTAATTTAACCCAATTAAATCCAATTAATCCAATTTTCACTTCAGGGGTTAATTTAACCCATTAAATCCAATTAAATCCAATTAATCCAATTTTCACTTCAGGGGTTAATTTAACCCATTAAATCCAATTAAATCCAATTTTCACTTCAGGGGTTAATTTAACCCATTAAATCCAATTAAATCCAATTTTCACTTCAGGGGTTAATTTAACCCAATTAAATCCAATTAAATCCAATTTTCACTTCAGGGGTTTTTGTTTAACCCATTAAATCCAATGAAATCCAATTAATCCAATTTTCACTTCAGGGGTTAATTTAACCCATTAAATCCAATTAAATCCAATTAATCCAATTTTCACTTCAGGGGTTAATTTAACCCATTAAATCCAATTAAATCCAATTAATCCAATTTTCACTTCAGGTGTTAATTTAACCCATTAAATCCAATAAATCCAATTTTCACTTCAGGGGTTAATTTAACCCATTAAATCCAATGAAATCCAATTAATCCAATTTTCACTTCAGGGGTTAATTTAACCCATTAAATCCAATAAATCCAATTAATCCAATTTTCACTTCAGGGGTTAATTTAACCCAATTGAAATCCAATTAATCCAATTTTCACTTCAGGGGTTAATTTAACCCATTAAATCCAATTAAATCCAATTAATCCAATTTTCACTTCAGGGGTTAATTTAACCCATTAAATCCAATTAAATCCAATTAAATCCAATTTTCACTTCAGGGGTTAATTTAACCCATTAAATCCAATTAAATCCAATTAATTCCAATTTTCACTTCAGGGGTTAATTTAACCCATTAAATCCAATTAAATCCAATTAAATCCAATTTTCATGAATATTATGGGTATTCAACCCCCACATTTTTCACTTCATCGCTGGGATTTTGGGATCCCGAAAATCGGCCCCCGCTCCACTGAGGACCAGGCCACTTGCTCCTGCGACCATGAAACACGGGCCGTGAATCATCTATCCATGGGGTCCATGGGCCGTGAAATCCAACATTTTCCATAGAATTGTCCATAGCAAACTGTTAGTCATCACCAGGGGGTAATCGATATTGGAGAATGCTCGTGTTTGTCGATAGATCTGAGCAGATACCCTGGCTTTAGGTGAGAAAGAGAGAGAGAGGATGACTGTACATGCACGCATCTAATCATCTAGATGGATAGATGTGATATGATAATCCCATCCTGCTGAACAGATCGTCGATTCTCACTATTGCATATTGATGCATATTGCATGAAAGTATCGTCTGAAATGGGGATTCGAAGGTTGATCAATCTGAAGAGTGCCCCCATCTCTGGTCTAAAAACTCGCTGTGTTGCATCGCAGGGGGGACTTTGCGAGAAGCTGATGTCCATTGGTCAGCACACCATGGCAAACCAGTTTCAGAAGGTTGATTTGATTCAGTGGTTTGGAGATATGCTGGATGTCCATTGCTGCTAAAGGCTTCCTAGTGTTTCCTGTGATTTCCCCACTGTGCCAAGTCTGGGAAACGCCAACCGCGGCGCCAGCCTTGAGCTCAGTGCTGTACGACTCCCTCGACTTTAGAATCAGGTTGTTTCGCATCGACGTCTCTTCCAAGTACCTGCCCAGTGGTGATGTTTTCAACGAGATGGTGAGGTCAGCTGGGATCACGAAAAGTTATGACAAACCAGCCTGTAGTGAACCCAACGCCGCTGCACGGATTTATCCTTGGACCAGAGCTGAGGTCTCCGGTCAAAACAAGATCTGAATGAAACGGATGTTACTGTTCGGGTATCATGGGCAATACTCAATGCTGACCCACCTTTCTGAAAATAGAGAGAATGAAAAAAGAGAGGAAATATAATGATATACACACAAATGATAAATATTAATACGTATATTATATGTATATAATAATGAAAAATAAAGAAAAGAACAATTGAAACCCATTATAGAAGAATTCTACCCGCACTGTCCTGCCTAATGGAATAGCATGGAATAGCCCAGGGGTGCCATTCACTGCAGAATGCCAACCCAAAGTAAAGTGGGTTGGCAAACTGTCTGGCCTCCCCTACTGGCATGCGAAGTACGACCGCGTGCACCCCCAGCGAACACGTTAGCCCATCGTTTCGCTGTCATGTGGCACAGCTGCACAGAGCTGGCCATGTTGGCCCCAAAGGTGCAAGTGCTTGGAAAGCCTTGTATAAGGCCAGGGAATTTGCTCAATGCCCCTACCAAGCACCCCCTTCACATGCGCCCCACACCCGGCCAGCGGTGTGTGGTCGAAGCTGTTCCTTTTTACCTGGAGAACCCCGCCACGCTCCTAATGCTAGGCTGCAGGGAATGCTCGACCACGGGTAGGGCTTGAGTCTTCCATTCGCAGACTCGTTGATGACCTTTTCCAAATCTTTTCAGTCTCACAGGGCAAAGAAAAGCCACAACGCCTCCAAAACCTTCCGCCAGTCATGCCAAACACTTTGCACAATCTGGACCTTGGTCCTCAACCTGTTTACTCTCAAATCCAAGACGGATTCCGAAACTGTTTGGCCTCCCCTACTAGCATGCGAAGTACGACCGCATGCACCCCCAGCGAACACGTTAGCCCATCGTTTCGCTGTCATGTGGCACAGCTGCACAGAGCTGGCCATGTTGGCCCCAAAGGTGCAAGTGCTTGGAACGCCTAATTGAAGGCTGGGAAATTGTCGTTAATAAGACAGGATTTCCTCCCGAAGCACCCCTCCACATGCGCCCCACACCCGGCCAGCGGTGTGTGGTTGAGCCCTACCGCCATAAACCTCATGCAACCACTGACTGCTAGGCTGTCGGAATGCTCAACCATGGGTAGGGCTAGAGTTTGCAACATCGACGCAAAGAAATTCTTGGCCCCCGCCAGGGTGGCTTATCAAATTCTCAAAAGGAAGACCTTAGTCGGTCAGCCAACTTCACCCTGGCAAGCAAGAAATATCCAAAGACCTCTCTCAACTGGATTCTCCAGCATCCTGCATCATCCCAGAGGAATAGATTCCCATGGCTTATGCAGTGTATAGATATTATTTGATATTACTAGTAATATTATGTAATATTATGTAATATTATGTAATAGTTGCGCTTGATCTCCGTGGATAGTGTACTGCTGCAGCCAGCACCAAACCACAGGACAACCGTTCACGCCACCTTGCTACGGCCTTACAACCCTTCATGCAATCACAACAGAGGCCAATAGAGTGAGACTTTGTGAGACTGTTTGGCCTCCCCTTCTAGCATGCGAGGTGCGACCGTGCGCACCCCCCAGAACACGTTAGCCCATCGTTTCGCTGTCATGTGGCACAGCTGCACAGAGCTGGCCATGTTGGCCCCAAAGGTGCAAGTGCTTGGAAAGCCTCATGTAGAGCAGGGAAGTGTTCACTGACTACAGTATTTTTCCCTTACCAAAGCACCCTACTCGCATGCGCCCCACACCCGGCCAGCGGTGTGTGGTCGAGCCTGCAAAAAGCTGTTCCTGGATCTGTTCCTTTTCGCCTGTGTACCTTGCCACGCTCCTAATGCTAGGCTGCAAGGAACGCTCAACGATGGGTAGGGCCAGGATGTTCAGAAAAGGACTTGGAAATGGACATTCGCTGAGGTTTGTTGGCTGAAATTTGCTTCAAACATCTTCAAACCGAAGAACAGAACTGGTTCTGAAACGATCGCCTGCAAAGTCAAGCAAATAGCAATTGACAATTTGGGCTTATCAGGCTCAGTTGTCATGTCACTGCGCGGACCCAGTTCCGACTGACAAAATCTTGAGCAAATGCACGTGCTCTGATGCATGCAAAGCCAAGCTGCGAGGACAAGTGCTCATAGATGATGGTGTTCAAACAACTCCACAAAAGCAGAACATTGGATCCAAAATTGTACACTGTTCGGCCTCCCCTACTAGCATGCGAAGTGCGACCGCATGCACCCCCAGCGAACACGTTAGCCCATCGTTTCGCTGTCATGTGGCACAGCTGCACAGAGCTGGCCATGTTGGCCCCAAAGGTGCAAGTGCTTGGAACGCCTAATTGAAGGTTGGGAAATTGTCGTTAATAAGACAGGATTTCCTCCCGAAGCACCCCTCCACATGCGCCCCACACCCGGCCAGCGGTGTGTGGTTGAGCCCTACCGCCATAAACCTCATGCAACCACTGACTGCTAGGCTGTCGGGAATGCTCAACCATGGGTAGGGCTAGAGTTTGCAACACCGACGCAAAGAAATTCTTGGGTCCGGCCAGGGTGGCATATCAAATTCTCAAAAGGAAGACCTTAGTCGGTCAGCCAACTTCACCCTGGCAAGCAAGAAATATCCAAAGACCTCTCTCAACTGGATTCTCCAGCATCCTGCATCATCCCAGAGGAATAGGTTCCCATGGCTTATGCAGTGTATAGATATTATTTGATATTACTAGTGATATTATGTAATATGATGTAATATGATGTAATATGATGTAATATGATGTAATATGATGCAATATGATGTAATATGATGTAATATGATGTAATATGATGTAATATGATGTAATATGATGTAATATGATGTAATATGATGTAATATGATGTAATATGATGTAGAATTATGTAATATGATGCAATATTATGTATGTAATAGTTGCGCTTGATCTCCGTGGATAGTGTACTGCTGCAGCCAGCACAAAACCACAGGACAACCGTTCACGCCACCTTGCTACGGCCTTACAACCCTTCATGCAATCACAACAGAGGCCAATAGGGTGAGACTTTGTGAGACTGTTTGGCCTCCCCTTCTAGCATGCGAGGTGCAACCGTGCGCACCCCCCAGAACACGTTAGCCCATCGTTTCGCTGTCATGTGGCACAGCGGGAGGCACAGCGGGATAGTGCTGGCCATGTTGGCCCCAAAGGTGCAAGTGCTTGGAAAGCCTCATGTAGAGCAGGGAAGTGTTCACTGACTACAGTATTTTTCCCTTACCAAAGCACCCTACTCGCATGCGCCCCACACCCGGCCAGCGGTGTGTGGTCGAGCCTGCAAAAAGCTGTTCCTGGATCTGTTCCTTTTCGCCTGTGTACCTTGCCACGCTCCTAATGCTAGGCTGCAAGGAACGCTCAACGATGGGTAGGGCCAGGATGTTCAGAAAAGGACTTGGAAATGGACATTCGCTGAGGTTTGTTGGCTGAAATTTGCTTCAAACATCTTCAAAACCGAAGAACAGAACTGGTTCTGAAACGATCGCCTGCAAAGTCAAGCAAATAGCAATTGACAATTTGGGCTTATCAGGCTCAGTTGTCATGTCACTGCGCGGACCCAGTTCCGACTGACAAAATCTTGAACAGATGCACGTGCTCTGATGCATGCAAAGCCAAGCTGCGAGGACAAGTGCTCTTTTATGATGGGGTTCAAACAACTCCACAAAAGCAGAACATTGGATCCAAAATTGTACACTGTTCGGCCTCCCCTACTAGCATGCGAAGTGCGACCGCATGCACCCCCAGCGAACACGTTAGCCCATCGTTTCGCTGTCATGTGGCACAGCTGCACAGAGCTGGCCATGTTGGCCCGAAAGGTGCAAGTGCTTGGAACGCCTAATTGAAGGCTGGGAAATTGTCGTTAATAAGACAGGATTTCCTCCCGAAGCACCCCTCCACATGCGCCCCACACCCGGCCAGCGGTGTGTGGTTGAGCCCTACCGCCATAAACCTCATGCAACCACTGACTGCTAGGCTGTCGGAATGCTCAACCATGGGTAGGGCTAGAGTTTGCAACACCGACGCAAAGAAATTCTTGGGTCCGGCCAGGGTGGCATATCAACTTCTCAAAAGGAAGACCTTAGTCGGTCAGCCAACTTCACCCTGGCAAGCAAGAAATATCCGAAGACCTCTCTCAACTGCATTCTCCAGCTCAGCATCCTGCATCATCCCAGAGGAATAGGTTCCCATGGTTTATGCAGTGTATAGATATTATTTGATATTACTAGTGATATTATGTAATATTATGTAATAGTTGCGCTTGATCTCCGTGGATAGTGTACTGCTGCAGCCAGCACCAAACCACAGGACAACCGTTCACGCCACCTTGCTACGGCCTCACAACCCTCCATACAATCACAACAGAGGCCAATAGAGTGTGAGACTTTGTGAGACTGTTTGGCCTCCCCTACTAGCATGAGAAGTACGACCGCATGCACCCCCAGCGAACACGTTAGCCCATCGTTTCGCTGTCATGTGGCACAGCAGCACAGTGCTGGCCATGTTGGCCCCAAAGGTGCCAGTGCTTGGGAAGCCTCTGGTAAGGTCAGGGAGGTCAACTTTCCCGATCCCAAGCACGCCCCTCACATGCGCCCCACACCCGGCCAGCGGTGTGTGGTCGAGTGCCAAAGAGCCACTCCCTTACGTTGGAGGATCCTGCCATCCTAATGCTAGGCTGCAGGGAACGCTCGACCATGGGTAGGGCTAAACTCTATACGCGCACTATACTGTCAGACTTTCACTCGTTATGCTCAATGTGAAAAATGATGAAAAATAATTGTTGCAGGAGATTCCCCAAAAAATCCCAAAAAAGCAATCTTCGAAACAATACTTTTGGATTTGGGAGGATGGAATGGTTGGGGGAGGATGCGCCAGTTCCTTTTTTCTTGTGTAATCAGCTCTTGATATACATATATACATATATATATACACATACATCATCATACTCAGCAAAGAGCTGGTTCTGCAACCAACAAATAATTTCTAGAAATGGGGGCAGCCCAAATGACAATTTTACTGGGGAAAGTGAAGAAAAATGATGGGATGCACCACTAGATTTGGGGAACCGCTGAGTGAAATCCTCCTAGTGCCACTAGCTGCACATCCTCAAGGTAGGATGATGTTGCGATGCTGGAAGCACCTACCCACTTGATCCCATTCGGGGGAGATCTAACTGATCTAGCTGCTTACATAGGTGTGAACCGTGTCTACCTCCAAACCACCACGGACACTTGCCAGCTCTGAGCTGATCTGCGATATATTTCATGAAGTCGGCTTCGAGACCTCGCTCCTTCCGCAGGCTTGACCAAAGAATCAGCATCTGAGCCCACAGGTATCAATATGGCATATTATGTGTATATGTGTGTGTATACATATGTATATATATATATGCATATCTCTCTCTCTCTCTATCTGTGTGTGTGATATATTCTATATTGGAGACTTTTCAGACTCTATGATGGCTGGCAACTTCAAATCATCTCAATTAGCATAAAATCAACCCAGGTCATCCCCGGTCGAAGGATGGAACACACGGGAACTGAAACCATCAGCAGGACCAAGCACTCACATCGATGGCATCCAACCATGACCCTTGTCACAAGGAAGATGTACCTTTACCACTAAACAAGGAGGGGCAAACCCTAGAAACTGTGATATACACCAGTGCTTCCGTCCCATGTTGGCATAGTTCAAGACGCAAGATTGATGATTTGGTGTGCTTCAAAATCACCCAGAATCAATCCGCCCATGTTCGGTCCCACCTTCATGATGAAATCGATAATCTTCTTGCCTTCCTAGACGGGGGGGGGGGCCACAGGCCCCATCCCGGTTCATATACAACCCATGCTGGGTGATGATACAACCCATGGCAGGGTGCCGTATTCATCCAAGGTCAACATGGTTTTGTCTAAGAGTCCGGCAATGCGACAATGGTGAGGTTACTAACCGATTAACCATCTTATTTGGGTGCCTTCACTACTCAATGGCCAGGGATATCAATACTGATGATGATAACGATGACAACGAGAAAAATGATGGTAACTATCATCATCATCATCGTCGTCCTCCTCATCCTCATCCTCATCCTCATCATCATCATCATCATCGCCATCAACATCATCACCATTCATCAATCATCAATCATCAATCATCATCAATCATCATCAATCATCATCAATCATCATCACCATCAACATCATCATCATCATCATCACCAATCATCACCAATATCAATATCATCATCATCACCATGAATCATCATCAATCATCATCACCATGAATCATCATCAATCATCATCATCATCATCATCATCATCATCATCAATCACCACCAGTCATCATCATCATCAATATCCTCATCATCATGAATCAGAATCAAAATCAGAATCAGAATCAGAATCATCATCATCATCATCATCATCAATCATCATCAATCATCATCAATCATCATCAATCATCATCAATCATCATCATCATCAATCATCATCATCATCATCACCAATCATCATCAATATCAAAATCATCATCATCACCATCACCATCATCACCATGAATCATCATCAATAATCATCATCATCAACAACATCATCACCATCATCATCAATCATCATCATCGTCATCATCATCATCAATATCATCATCAACATCATCATCATCATCATGAATCACCATCGATCATCATCATCACCATCATCAATCATCATCATCACCATCATCAATCATCATCATCATCACCATCTTCATCATCATCATCATCCTCATCCTCATCATCATCAATATCATAATCATCAACATCATCATCATCATCATCAATCACCATCAATCATCATCATCATCATCGTCATCGCCACCCTCATCATCATCATCACCATCAATCATCATCATCATCATTTTCATCATCATCAATCATCATCATCAACAACATCATCACCATCATCAATCATCATCATCATCACCATCATCATCATCATCATCAATATCATCATCATCAACATCATCATCATCATCAATCACCATCAACATCATCTTCATCATCATCATCAATCACCATCAACATCATCTTCATCATCAACATCGTCATTATCATCATCATCATCATCATCATCGTCCTCCTCATCCTCATGCTCATCCTCATCATCATCATCATCATCACCATCATCATCATCATCATCATCATCATCAATATCCTCATCATCATCATCGTCACCGTCATCCTCATCATCATCATCACAATCATCATCATCATCATCAATCATCATCATCACCACCATCATCAATATCATCAATATCTTCAATATCAGCATCATCACCATCATCATCATCATCATATTGTTTATATTTTCCCATTGTACTCCCAGCACATTTCCCATGACATCAATGAAAATTGCCCCTGGCAGCCTCCAAGTCCATCACCAGGCCGCGCATCTTGCTGGAAGCGTTGCCTTTTATGGGAAGAAGACGGGGAAGTGCCTGTGCATATGGGAATATCTCATGGGAACATCATGGAATATATATATATACATATAATATGTAATGTTATATGTTTATCTACTGGATGCACATCTCTGGCCATTGCCCAAACAAAAAATCATTTATCAAGCGCACCTTGTGGCAATTTTGGGATAGTTCCAGTGACGTCGCAAAGAGGTGGTCATGATTCAGCCAGACATATACGTTATTATAGGGCAAAAACATGCCTCAAAAAAACTGGGCTCTTAAACTTGTGAAACAATGATAATCATAATGGTAATCATTTCTAAAAAGCCACACGCACACGCACATATATGTGTGTATATATATACACATAAAAATCAATCAAGTATATAAGGTTCATCATCCCAAAAAAGGACAGAACACAAACGAAAAGCGCATTGATGGGTCTTGCGGGCTTTCACGGATCTGGTGTATGTTCAGAGTCCAGAGTATGCCATGCTGATGATATATGTTCCATACAAAGATCTTTATATAGAGGATGTCAGCGGAAATAATGCATCTGTACGTATTCATTGTAACTTTGCATACATATGTGTATATCTATTTTAAAAAAAAGCCTATAAATATATATATATACATATATATATATGTGTGTGTGTGTGCAACATCTAAATAGATGTAAAACTTCTCTTTTTTCTTTTTCTCTCCTTCTAAACAATGGTTGTTAAAATCAATGCAGGGGGGTGCAGAGCACAGTGGAAACTGCACCCAACGAAGCTATCCACTTGTGCTGGAAGCAGAGTCTGATCAACTCTGTGTACCTGCTATTCAATATTCAACTTTCATTTTATTTTAGTGTGGCACGGGGCTAAGCCGAGAACCCCAACCGCGTTGAATTTTATTTTGCTGACATGGCACAGGTCCAAGCCGAGAACCTTGGGATGATGACTACGTATCCTATGGCGACTGTCGATTTTTGGGACTATTGTCGTGGTCCAAGGTATTGTTTGTCTTCTCGGAGTACCTTCTATTGGTCGACAAATTCATCTAGGATTATTGTTGTCCTGACTAATTTGCACGTTTAAGGACTCAGTTCCTGACGGATCACTTGAAAGATCCAATTTTGTCTAGTGTGATTCCTATGGTGGCTCCGACATGGTGCCATAGGGCCATCTGAGGCAACCCTGTTGTGGGTGAGTGTTGACTGACTGGATGTCGGAATTGACATTTTTAACCTGGTAATTCGTGTAAGTAAAGTGGAACAGTTGGCCTCTCGGTTATGCACCGTTTTTTGAACTGTCCCGTGAGAACCTTGGAACCAGCAATTCTTCTTGACTGCAGCCGATCTGAACAGTCAGAAACCTCCTTTTTGAACCGCAGCTCAAGCTTTTCGCATTGTAGCATGACAAAACAGGCAACAGACATGTCCTTTTCCTGCAGGTGTGGTCACTTTGGATGGAACTTGAATAGCCGTTTATGCCCATGCGGCTGGACTTGACCACGGCCCCTTTTTGGGAACAACGCGCGATTATCTAGGGTTGAACTGGGTCCTTTTAGTTTTAATTTTAATTGTTCTGGTTGTTTCACCCTGGTCACCAACTAGCCCCCCATTCGGTCCCTAATTCTTCCCCATGTGCCCCTCTGTAATGTGTCGTGGGGTTGAGGTGTGTGTGCCCTGTTCCGGTCAGGCCCGTCTCGCCGCGTAGGTTGGTTCTTGAGGTCCGTTCGTTCCCTTCCCCCTCCTGCGCTGTGTTGGCCTTTTGCTCGTCGTTTGTGTCCGCTTTTTTCTTCCGGGTTGGCCCGGCTCCGGCCGGGTGTGTGTGTGTGCGTGTGCGCAACATCTAAATAGATGTAAAACTTCTCTTTTTTCTTTTTCTCTCCTTCTAAACAATGGTTGTTAAAATCAATGCAGGGGGGTGCAGAGCACAGTGGAAACTGCACCCAACGAAGCTATCCACTTGTGCTGGAAGCAGAGTCTGATCAACTCTGTGTGTGTGTGAGTGTGAGAAACCCTGAATCAAAGGGAAAAGCAGGGGGCCCGTGGACGCATAGATGGCACGGGCCAACGAAGACCCATCTATGTCGTCGTGAAAACGTACCTGCATCCGAAATGGCAAGGTGGCCAAGCCAAAAACCACCCATGCCGACATGCCATGACATGACATGACATGACATGCTAATGTAACAACACGACATGACGGTTATCATTTCATCTCATTTCACCCTCTCCATTATGGAGTTTACCAAAGTGTGTCTTTCATGCACCCGGATCTCTGACAAAGTGCCGGGGAAGCTTGGTGGTGCGTCCGCCGGGGATACCAGGTTACAAGAATAAATCCAGACATAATGTTGCCAGAAGCCAGTTCCGCACAAGCACCCAGAGTCCGCACAAGCATCCAGAAGACTCCATCAGGGGATTGAATGCTTTTCAGAATAAATCCAGAGTCCATGCCAGAATAAATCCAGAGTCCACGCCAGAATAAATCCAGAGTGAAATTTTCATCCCTCAGAATAACCCCGTGTCATCCCATGCGGTTCTACATGTTTAACTAACACGACCGTTTTTCACTCTTAACCTTGGCCTCTACACATGAACTAGTAGTATGATTGCAACACGGATCCCATGCATGACTGCTCGCGGCTTTTTACAGACATGACTCGATAGCCTCACTGAGACCAATTTGGTTAGTTTTCGCGTAGTTTACATGGTGCAACATGAACACCCTGTACATGAATCATCGCGTAGTTCACATGGCGCAACATGAAAGCCATGAACATGAATCATCATGCCATGGTGACTAATGACATGAGTTAGATAAATTTCGACTTGACATCATGGCCACATTGAAGACTGACATGCGCAGCGCTTGCAGCTTCGTGATTTCGACCATGCAGCCCGCGATGACGGCAGCTGATTTGTTTGCCCAGTGGATGAGTTCAGCATCACACAACGCACAAGCATCAGCACCTTTTCTATCAACATTCTCTCAAACTCCACAACAACACTATCCAGCCGGACACACCTTACCACAATCAATGCAACCACAGTGTACCACAGCAGCTTTTACACAGCCTTTTGCTCCAATTCCACAACAACAACAACCACAACTTCTGGGACACACCGTCCCACAGCCAACACAAGCACCATTTGCCACCTCTGCGTTTACACAATCTCCATCTTTGCACACTTCAACACACCACATCACAGCACAGCCATGCCAGGTTTTCAGCCACCACCGCATCACAACGCAGCCATACCCAATCCTCAGCTCTCACCACCACAATATGGATCACTCCTCAATTACCAGCCTACACCACAGTCAACAAGCACAACACTAGTACACCAGTTTCACAGCAATTTCCAACCACTACAGCTTCAACTCCACCACTGAGTCACAACAAGCACAGCCGTACACGATCTCGCACCACACGCAAGAAGCACAGATATCAACAAGTTTTCCAATTTTACAACCACAATCTTTCCAAGCACACCACAGCTTGGGTTCACCTCCACATTCTTGCTGAGCAAAGCCAACGCTCATTTGACATGCAACGCCATATTCGATCCAGTTCCACTCACTCCAATCACCTTTGAAAGCCATGAATGTGAATCATCATGCCATGTTGAATAATAACATGAGTTAGATAACTTTCGATTTGACATCATGGCCACATTGAAGATTGACATGTGCAGCGCGTGCAGCTTCGTGATTCCGACCATGCAGCCCGCGATGACGGCAGCTGATTTGTTTGCCCAGTGGATGAGTTCAGCATCACACAACACACAAGCATCAGCACCTTTTCTATCAACATTCTCTCAGACTCCACCACAACATTATCGAGCCGGACACACTTTACCACAATCAATGCAGCCACAGTGTACCACAGCAGCTTTCACACAGCCTTTTGCTCCAACTCCACAACAACAACAACCACAACTTCTGGGACACACCGTCCCACAGCCAACACAAGCACCATTTGCCAACTCTGCGTTTACACAACCTCCATCTTGTCACACTTTCAACACACCACATCACAGCACAGCCATGCCAGGTCTTCAGCCACCACCACATTACAACGCAGCCATACCCAATCCTCAGCTCTCACCATCACAATATGGATCATTCCTCACTTACCAGCCTACACCACACTCAACAAGCACGACACTAGTACAACCACTACCAGCCACACCAGTTTCACAGCAATCTCCAATCACTACAGCTTCAACTCCACCACGGAGTCACAACAAGCACAGCCGTACGCGATCTCTCACCACATGCAAGAAGCACAGATCCACTACCAGGCGACACAGCCGACGCAAATCTACGAAACGACATCACTCACGACACCACAAATCACAACACCAATCACAACGTCGACGCCAGCATCGTTCACATCGCAGGCAACATCCCTCAAACACTGACAGATCCAAATCCAACCATCGATCACACACCGGACACAAACCAGCAGCATCTTCTCAGCAACACACGTCACCACATCACCACACTTCACCACTACCACCACCACCAACAACACAACTACCATCTCTTCCACCACCACCGTTACCATCAGAACACACAGGTAAACACCTGTTCTCCACTTCTCCCACTCCTCATCAACAACCACCTCCGCCGCCTCCTTTGCTTCCTCCCAAAGTACCACCACCGACTAGCCTGGCTGACCAAATCAGGTCCATCGCCAAGTCCAAGAACATTTACAACACCACAACATCAAAGACTGTCACAGCGGGACAAGTCCACCTCACACCTCGCCAGCAATACACACCACCAACACCACTTGACACCACCAACACTACAAACGAACCACAGCCAACACAAGCAATTGATCACCTTCAAGAAGCCATCGAACGACAAATACAACAGGATCCGTCAGTCCTCATTCCGTGGGAACCTCCCACGCGTGACAGCTACCAGATATTCAAGTACCAAGAGTTAGAGCAACGCCTTCACTCAGCAACACTCCAAGCCCGTGAGCTCACAGCACCGTCAGTATACTTCCGATTCTTATCAGATCGGGACAAAAGTGTACGTGACATGACAGCTTGGTTGGAAACACGATTTCCAGCAGGCATCGACCTACCACAAGAAGACATCACCACAACGTTAGCAAAGTACATCGTCACAACCGGCATGCCTATCAACAACACACTTACCCACATCACATTTCACCAGCACCAACAATTCAGAATGTGGCAACTACACTTACAAAACATGCCACGCAACACCACAACATCACTATCACAAGCAGGCAACGCCTACTACCACTGGGCACATGCCACAAACGAATCTGGATGGGCCGAACAAGAAGAAGTGGACACTCACGGCATAGTCCACAGACCACGGGATCGCCGCTGGTGCATTCACTCAACACTGGCACACATCTCCAGCATTTGGATCCTTAAGCCTGATCCAAACTTCTCCACACCAGTACAGCACATGCTTGAGCATGAAGATGAGTTTGGCGAGCCGCAGCTGCTGCCGACAGACGTGCAAATGAGAGGCTGCTGATACGCCAGTTTCACCTCCGTTTATATTACAATATGATATGCCATTTTTATCGAATTACTAATTTTCAAGAATCTCCACCTTCCTATAAATATAATGTGTCCTTGTGATATAAATAATATCCCTTGTGAAATCTTCCTGGTGACACGTGGCATAGAACATATCAGCGGAACCAACAAAAAGAGCCGATGTACAGTGTACTTCCACCAAGCCGTTTGGAACTGTTTTGAAGAGTCTTGCCAACATGTCGTCACCCATTGTAATTCTAAGCGTCACATGTGTTAACATTGTTGATGTTATCAAATCCTAATTGCCTAATTTCATCCATTGTTCCAATTTTGTTTCGGATGTTGTCTCTGATAGCAATCTCTGTTTCGGACTTTGTTTCTGATAGCAATCTCCGTGCTCAAAAGTAAATATTATCGCAATCATCAAGACACCTTCACGTTTTTTTCGTTGTTTGAGTGCAACCATGACCTCGTGGCGCGGCAGCATGAGACCGTATGATTCTTGGCATTCGAAACAATACCAAGTCAACACACCACCAAGAGCATTTCAAGCACACACACAACACCAGCATTGGAACGAACCACCGAGCCCACAAGGCACAAAGCGGTACGACCGCAACTTACCGAGCAGTTTCCAGCCAGACAATGAACACTTTGACACCAAACACCAGTATGGCTTGACGTTTCCACGCCAAATCACATCCACAGCTTGGAGCCAAAGGTACCAACTTGCAGGCCGACCCATCGAAAGTATCCACCTACGTCAATTGGCATACATGGGATGGTCCAATTGGATGGACATGGGCATCAAAGCAAGCGGTGCGGAAAACACTACTACCTCAGCACACACCACCACTCCTCGCAGTGTAAGTGATGCTCCTCGACAAACCACAATCACCGACCTACAGGATAGCATCCAAAATCTACCAGGCACAAACACCACACGTCCTTTCACCACAGCCGCACCGCACACACTCGTAACCAAAACAGTGGACGCTTGGATTAAAAAACAGCCAGTTCCAAAACAACACCAAGCAGCCCTTCAGGAGGCATTGAGCACATTGCATCAACTTATGAAGAACATCCCAAAAGCCGAGCAAAGCACGTTTGCAGAAAAAGCAGCATCGCTTGGTTTGCCGGTGGCGCTGGCGGCAAAGGCGCGCAATGAGGAGCTCTACAAGCTGCCGCTGTTTGCGGTCACTCAACTAGAGTGACTAGACCGCGGCGATCCGGATCATGTACAGTTTTCGGCGGCATGCGTTGCGTTTTTTCGGATTCTTACAACATTTTCCACCTGACGATTTCTATGACACTGTTGCTTATCGAACATTCCTACGTGTTGCAGTTGGTTTTTGTTTTCTTCATTGGTGTACCAATCAGGTTCATCAACAATCATGTCGAAAATGGAATCGGAGATTTGACAGAACATGTTTAAAGTCTGTTCGCACTTTTGTACAGTTGCAACAAATGTTCTGTCAATCCAACACTGTATATATACTTCTTCATGCAGTTGTCATATCGGGACTCAACATTCGTCTTTCCAGCACAGAACACTACATCGGCAGTACCATACACACGCTACACGACCGTCAGAACACCAGACAACGCAAGCTCAGACAATTAAAACGAGCACAACCTGTGTCATGCAAGTTGGCACTCCATTGGTTTTGCAGCCAAAACAACTATCATCAATTTGTCGCATTGCCGTTGTTACCCACCAATACAACATTACAAACACGAACGCTGGAAAGCTACATCATCCAAAAGTGGTGTCCACCACTCAACTACCCGTTTATCTTACAACGGCAAGTCACAAAACAACACTCAACACCACACTTACGACAAGCAATACGCACCACTTATTTGGGAATCGGACACCGGCTCTACGCTCAGCTTCGACGACGACTTATGTGCAACACACAAGCATCACAGAACACACAAGCATCAGCACCTTTCTACCAACATTCTCTCAGACTCCACAACAACATGATCCAGCCGGACACACTATACCACACTCAATGCAACCACAGTGTGCCACTGCAGCTTTCAGACAGCCTTTTGCTCCAACTCCACAACAACAACCACAACAACTTATGGGACACACCGTCCCACAGCCAACGCAAGCACCATTTGCCAACTCTGCGTTTACACAACCTCTATGCTTTCAACACACAACATCACAGCACAGCCATGCCATGTCTTCAGCCACCACCACATTACAATGCAGCCATACCCAATCTTCAGCTCTCACCACCACAATATGGATCATTCGTCACTTACCAGTCTACACCACAGTCAACAAGCACAACACTAGTACAACCAGTACCAGCCACGCCATTTTCACAGCAATTTCCAACCACTACAGCTTCAACTCCACCACTGAGTCACAACAAGCACAGCCGTACACGATCTCGCACCACACGCAAGAAGCACAGATCCACCACCAGGCGACGCAGACGACACAGATCTACAAACCGACATTGCTTCTTCGGCATACTTGCTGATTGGTTCTTTGGTCAAGCAGGAGACTTGATTTTATACCTAATATATTCACTTCAAACCACCAGTCTTATCCGTTCAGTTTCAACTCCAAAAAAGTTTGGTTTGTTTGTAATTTGGTTTTCGACATATGGGACACAAGACCAACAGCGCTGAGGGTCATTTTCTTCGCATTCAGTCCAAAACAACCACACCGAGGGAAGTTGTTCTTGGAAAAATCGTGTCCAGCGGCTTGATATACGTCTAAGTGGAAACCTTGGATCTAAGAGAACAAGCAGCGGAATGGAAACATCGTGCCCTAGTGGCTTGCTGTGTGTGAGAAACCCTGAATCAAAGGGAAAAGCAGGGGGCCCGTGGACGCATAGATGGCACGGGCCAACGAAGACCCATCTATGTCGTCGTGAAAACGTACCTGCATCCGAAATGGCAAGGTGGCCAAGCCAAAAACCACCCATGCCGACATGCCATGACATGACATGACATGACATGCTAATGTAACAACACGACATGACGGTTATCATTTCATCTCATTTCGCCCTCTCCATTATGGAGTTTACCAAAGTGTGTGTGCGTGTGCGCAACATCTAAATAGATGTAAAACTTCTCTTTTTTCTTTTTCTCTCCTTCTAAACAATGGTTGTTAAAATCAATGCAGGGGGGTGCAGAGCACAGTGGAAACTGCACCCAACGAAGCTATCCACTTGTGCTGGAAGCAGAGTCTGATCAACTCTGTGTACCTGCTATTCAATATTCAACTTTCATTTTATTTTAGTGTGGCACGGGGCTAAGCCGAGAACCCCAACCGCGTTGAATTTTATTTTGCTGACATGGCACAGGTCCAAGCCGAGAACCCTGGGATGATGACTACGTATCCTATGGCGACTTTCGATTTTTGGGACTATTGTCATGGTCCATGGTATTGTTTGTCTTCTCGGAGTACCTTCTATTGGTCGACAAATTCATCTAGGATTATTGTTTTCCTGACTAGTTTGCACGTTTAAGGACTCAGTTCCTGATGGATCACTTAAAAGATCCAATTTTGTCTAGTGTGTGTTTGTGTGTGTGTGTGTTTGCGTGTGTGATTCCAATCTGCTCACACACAACCCCCCGAAACACATATAAAAAAACACTAAGTAAAAAATGTGAAAGGCAACTGGGCTTTGAATTTCGTTCCCTATATTGGTTTTTGACTATCTGAACGACGTATGACTAAGGCAGTGGCCGTCTTTGATGTCCTGGCACAGCAACCGCTAGCGGCATGTGGTGTTGTCTGAAAAATTGGTGGTATACCCCAATCTATGGCCACTAAACAATGGGGAAAATATAGGCAAATGAATGAAAATGATGATTAAGCATCAAATTTCGAGCTAGCTTATTTAAAGCCAAACCCGGATTTAAATCCGGGGACTGCGAAATGAATAAATCTACCACGAAATATATCAAAATATCACCAAATCAAGGTGTCAACTGGCACAAAACATCATAATGCGGTGAGGCGCGAACCCAATGAAGACTATCTGAGGGGATGTGCTGAGTATATCTATCAATTAAGAAGAGAAAATCAGCACTGACCAATGGAACAAGATGAGTCTGAGCATATGGTACCCCGGGTACCCCAAAATTCATTAAAATGGTAATGCACTGGGTCACTGGGCTCTCATCCACCATTGAACAAACACAAATCCATAGCAGGAGTCTTTGTCATCTTTGTCTATTCGGAAATCTGAAATTCGCCTCGGCCACGAATTTCATAGCGTATGCGAAAAAATCACGAGTGGTGATTTAGCCATCTATAGATCTTCTATAGATCTTAAAGGTGGTCTTTTGATATATCCTGTAGCCATGTATCCAAAAAAAGGTTGATCCTCAGCAGCGTCCTGCTGCAAGGCCTTCTGGATCTTGCTGAAGCCAATCCTGGCTCGGATGTGATGCTGTAGCACTGCCATGGGGCCATGGATTGAGACCCATCTATAATAGATATGGATATATATCTGCAGTCTTATAGGATATGGATATATGGATATATGGATATATCTACAATATTATAGGATATGGATATTGATACCTATTGGATATGGATAGATAAGCGTAGGTCTGAACAGATATAGATAATTAGATATGACAGAACGCTTGGACAAGCCCTGAAAAAGAAAGGAGAGGCATGGTGCAAAGATCTTCAAAATCTTCATCTCTGAGAAAGATGAAAGAAGAACTTAGAAAGATTCAAAAAAACATCAAAAAAAACAATGTTCAACATCTTCAACAGTTTAAGCATAGTCGCTTAATCACCCAAATGTTCAAACCCTCGAATTTTCCCACTGTCTTTCCAGGCCACGGCAACCCTGGAAAAAGCGCCTCAAGTCACTCCAACTACGCCCTGGTCAGCTGAGCCAACGAGAATGGAAGGGGTGACCAACCCTGGGGATTTCATGTGGATATGACATGTTATTACCATTGCTGGTTGGTGGTGTACCTACCCCTCTGAAAAATATGAGTTCGTCAGTTGGGATGATTATTCCCAATATATGGGAAAATAAAAAATGTTCCAAACCACCAACCAGCATTGAATTTCATTCAATTGATGATGATATACATCATCCGGGGATTACAAAAAGATTACAAACAATCATTAAAAAAATAATATATAATTATATATATATATACCAAGTGAACGGGGAATTAAGATGGGGAGATCATGATGATGATGATGATGATGAAGATGGTGGAAATGGTGATGATGATTATTTTTCCCAATCAACATATGATGTATATTGAATTACGGGTGTGTCTGATCATAGGATTCTATACCCGATTTAATATAGCCATGAAATACTACCAAGGAAAATAGGAAAAACATGATGCTGATGTAACCACTAGAATTGGGGTATATAAACGGCGTGTATATATATATATATATATCTGTGTGTGTGTGTCTGTAGTCAGTTTCCAGACAAACGCCTTTGCCCTGGCAAAGTGCCGCCTGTGATCTGGTACTTCACATCATCGTTGTCCTGAGATCCACGTCATTGCACGTCCCACGTCCACCGCGATGACATGTGAGTCACGTGTTGTCCTGTCTGTGTACCTTTGAATCATTCCCGATCACAAAATCAACCCAGCCAAAGCAAGATGTTCAACGGATTGGTTTACACATCTATGGGAAACCATATGTATTTTTCATGAAACATGGGGCTATCCGGTAGATTTTCCCCTGATTTTCCCCAGGCAAAGCATGATGTTTCCACAATTGTGGCCATTGTGATGTGGCCCCGCCTTCTTGTTTCCAGATAGCTGCTGGAGAATCTCCTGGAGCCATCCCGGGATGACTGGAGGTGGTATATACCATCACCAAATGCTAGGTCTATTAAGTCTATTAGTTTACCACATACAATGATCCACATTAATCCACATTATAGAAATGAATGAAATGAATCGTATATGATTTGTATTGATTGGTCATGATTCACACCCCTGTTGATCATGTTGATCTATTGCCAGTTGCAAATTCAAGAAATATGAAACCACTCTCTCCGGGAAATTCCGCTGGCGACTCCTAACAATGTCCAATTGCTTTTGCTGGAACAGCTTGCAGGAAATGCCGCATGTTTTACCCCAGAGGAAGATCAATGGATTCATAATTGTGGGAAAATGTTCAGGAAACCATGGTTTTGACATGGTTTCTACTACCAAATACATAGCCACATAGCTGTTCTGTACAATTTTCCCTTCAACTCCAACATGGGCTACCATCATTCCAAGCAGCTCGTCCTCCAGGTGTTCAAACCTTGGCAATTCGCCCGCGGCCCCCCAAAAAATGGGTGGATTAAAGTTGGTTGGGCTCATCATGTCACTTTTTCCAGGAGAAAAAACATATTTTTGAGATTTGAAAAAATATTGAAAATGTTGAAATGGCTTGAAACGGGATGCAACCTTGAGAAAATATGGTTCCAAAAAAATGAGACGGATTAATGTCGTCAATTATTAACAAAAATTTGTGAAAGGGTTTGACAATGACATGTTTAACCTGTGCGAGTACAGTATATAAATTGGGTACCCTCTGGTAAACTAACATAGCAATGGAAAATCACCATTTTTAATGGGAAAATCCACTATAAATGGCCATTTTCAATAGCTATGTTAAATTACCAGAGGGTATCGGTATCATTCATTTGCTTTCACTTTCTTGGATCACTTGGCTGCCTGACACTTCCACGGGCTCATCTTCGTTGGTCAACTGCATCCTTTCGAGCCTTGCCGAAGCACAACGAGAAGCCATCAATAGTCCCATGTGTTGTCCCAGAATTGGCGGGAAAATATGCGTGAAAACAAGACCTTGTAGCTACTGGAAGGGCAAATCATGGCAAATCCATAGTTTGCTGAGATGTTCCCAACAAAACCAGCATTAAATGATTTTGAGTACCACTTTCCTCTGCCGGTCATTTTCTGAGCCCACCACACTGACTTGTCCTGCCGAGATTCACCCAAAAGATCGAGCAGTCAACTGGGAAATTGATCATCAAGATGGATGGTTGGACAGATGGAAATATACAGTGCGTATAACTATATCAACAATTAAAAACAGAAAGATTATCAATCACGACTGGCAGTATACAACAATCATCATCCATTGAATTTCATAGTTCAATATCTTAAAACAATTTCAAGGTGACAGGGTCCAAAACATGGTCATGGTCAAAAAAAATCAGGTGCCAATGGGTCCTTGTCAGGGATGGTATATTTCTGAATGAGCTTCACGTCCCGCTGCGAACGCTGTTGCTCCTCCATCTGGCTCAGGTGTCACCCGAAACATCGAAGATGCTCGAAACATCGAAGATGCTGCGGTCATAATTCTGAGTTCTCAATATCACTGCGGTCATAATTTTCACCAGCCATCATGTCATATCAATATATCAATATCAATATTAATATCAATAGCATACCGTATCATATCATATGAATATCATATCATATGAATATCATATCAATATATATATATAATTCAATATATATATATATGTATCATATCAATATCAAGTCTTCCTATTATCTTCGAAGTTGATGCCCACAGTTCGAGGTGACCTAGTGGCATTTCCCATCAATACCCCTCGGCAGTCCATGGCTAACGAGCTCGGGATTGGAGCCTCTCCAGGGGCTCTAGTGGGCGGATGATTCTGGAGGCATCCGTCAGCCATGATAGCCTTGACTTGATAAAACATACCGGCTTCAACCTTGCGGCTGTGATGAAGAAGTGGGTTGAAACCACGAAGCCAGCAAGTGATTTGAAGATATTTGAAGGCAATTTTTGACTCTTGCAGGACTTTAGAAGTTGCAACTTCGGCCAATCGCGTCTAACCAAACTGCTCGGCCTTTTGCCGCCTCACCGAATCTGCCTGAAACCTTGGACCATCCTGGACCATCCTGGACCATCGCCAAGCCAAAAGCACGGACCGCGCCTGTGAAATGCTGCAAAACATGGGTTCATTCTCAGGGCCTTGCATGGTCTCGAGAAACCTCAGCTGCTCAGCTCGGACGGCCCAATGTTGGGCCCAACATGCCCAATCGGGCAGGGTTGATCCATCTACAAATCATGAAAACAGGCATGGGCCGCAGGGCTATTTCTAGGGCTCCAGAACCCTTATCAAATCAAATGAAAATCCCATCGAAAATCCCCAGTTGTGAAGACTGAACTGAGTTGATACTTCGAAAATCTCTGACATCGGGGCCCTTCATCTGACCTCCCCAGCCGCTGGGCCTCGCTTTCAAGCGGAAGTTGTGCCACTCGCCATGTTGCTGCGCCAGCCTCAGATCGTTGAATCCAAGGTCGCTTCCCCAAGCGCAGCTGACAGCACCAAGTGCGTTGCCATAAATGCCCATGCTGGTGATATTCAGCAGTCTCCTGCTCCAAAAACGGACACTGGAAAACAGTTCACCTACTGTATCTGGCAGATACACTACTGGAGGTGGGGCTGCGGCCAAAATATATGTCACTACACATTGTAAGACTCAAACATCTGAAATAGCTCGCACTACTCATAAACTTATTTTTATAGATTCCGGTGTTTTTAGGAATGATCAACCACAGGAAAAATCGGAGCACCCTAAGGCCCTAAGTCTCCTCGGTGATCAGCACTCCATCCTCCTTCCGGGGCTTTTCCAGTTGCCTCCTGCAACAGGCAAGAGCTGTGGGTACTGATGCTGGTAGAGAATGGAACTGGAATAGGATGTCTTTTTATATGGTATCTCATGGTATCTCATGGTACCTCATACTTACCGTGTCTTACAACACATAAACATTGGGATATATTGTTGAACATGTTGGGATATGCCAACTATGCCTGCATCAAATATCCACCAGGATCAGCCCTGGCGCCAGCCGTGCCTTGTCATCACGTCTTCCAAGACTTCGGCCAATTTGTCCTTTGGGTCATCTGGAGGAAGCATGTCTTTCCGATGCCTCCAGTGGCTCCAGCCGGGTGAAGAGCTCAGCCACAGGGTCTTCGGATCTCTCGTGATCTCTCTATCTCTCTCTCTGTTGAAATCTGTGCGCGCATGTGCATTTAATTACATCTCATAAAACTCAAGATGGTCTAAAGTCGAAAGAAATTTCAGGATGCAACACATATTTCCATATGGAACAGAACAGGCAACCCCAGGACCTGTAGAGAATGTTTGCCATTTGCAGCAGGTCCTGCAGAGACACAGCACAAGTAGCCCGGCAAGACTCCAATTAAGACTTGACACAGCGACTAACCACAGTAGGAAAGCTGATCGCTCAAGACGAGCCCAGATTTCACTTCAGCATGTTTCATTCCGGACACCAACATGTTGTTTTTGGGGTCAACGCCCCGAGGCGGGCGTGGTTTTTTCCACGTTTGTGCTCTTTGGCAGTATACGTGTTTAACGCTCTTGCCGACTGTAAGATGACGCTACGGAAGACACTTTGCCCAACTTTGTTGCTGACGTCTTGCTACCTTGACCGCGAGGGGGGGTGGGGGGGGGGGGGGGGATGATAACGTTCCTTTCGACTGTAAGATGACGCTACCGAAGACACGTTGCCCAACTTTGTTGCTGACGTCTTGCTACCTTGACCGAGAGGCGGGGGGGGGGGGGTGATAACGTTCCTTTCGACTGTAAGATGACGCTACCGAAGACACGTTGCCCAACTTTGTTGCTGACGTCTTGCTACCTTGACCGGGAGGGGGGGTGGGGGGGGGGATGATAACGTTCCTTTCGACTGTAAGATGACGCTACCGAAGACGTTGCACAGAGGACGCCTCAATAAAAAGCTCATGATCTATGTGAGATCATGGCAATTTAGATTTGCACACCAGCATCAATACATCCAGACTTTGGGCAAGCTCTTCAAAACGAAGAATGCCGACTGAAAGAGCACTGAGGAAAAAAAGAATGCATTGAACCTCAAGCAGATGTTGCGGAATTGCAAAAGTTTTTTTTTGGCATTTTGACATCTTGCAGCAAACGTCAAAACATCATAGATCACAAGCACAAAATACTGTAAATTACAGTGTAAAAAGGTGATTTTTGATTCAATCACCAAGTACACAATTGTAGAAAACCCACGCCCGCCTCAAGGCGGTGTTCCCTTGTTTTTCCTTCAAAAAGCGAGGTAAAAAAACGCCATGTCTTCGTCACAGATCTTCGCCGAGTTCCCCAGCCAAAGTGGACATGCTCACGTGGGTGTTTTGCAAGGTGAAGTGGGACTCAGCCGCCCATAGTGTCCCATTCCAAGTTGGTGTTTGCTGTTGCCGTTTGGTTTTTATTTCTTTATATTACGAGTGTGTTCTTTCCGAGGTATCCTAAACTTGTAGCATTAATAATAGGGAAACCACACAGCTGTATCTTGTGATTTTGTCTAGGGCTAGTGGGAAATAACAGTCGAAAGAAGTTTCTGCGAACCCGGGGTCTTTTTCCATCCTCGTAATCAATTACTGCTATCAAAACCATATCAAAACCTATACAGTAAATCCCATAAAAACATATAAAATCCCCCATCACCACAGGGTAGGTTCCGCATGGGTCGTTCATCACGATCCAAGGTCCCCGAACCATGTACAAATCTGTGGCCAGCTCGGCCGCAATGGGATCTTGTGCCTGTAACACCGGAGGCGATTTCAAAGGCTTGGAGGTTCGGAGATGCTGTTCACTTCCGCAATCCGCAAAACCTTCCACTGTCGCTTCTTTTTGGCCGGTGGCATGCAACCGAGTGGGGCTCATTCAGAGTCCCCAAACATCATTGCATTCAAGACTATTGAAGCAGGCGGCCACGTTTTCCAGGCATTATGTACCACGCAATGTTAGCACATTAGCTCCGGGACACCTGAGACAATGTGAGCGACAATTTTCCCAATTGTGTAACGATAGAGCTATCATTTGGTCGTTGCGTATCCCGCATTGCGCGACCCCCCATTGAGCCAACCCACGATGGTGAAATCCAAAGGGTTGATGGTTTTTTATCCATCAGACCTGCTGCCGAAGCTGGGCCAAGTCGGCCAGTCGTCTACCCAGCAGGATGATCCGTCAAGAATTTCTAGACCTTTCAGGAGAACAATATATGCAATATGAACTAAAAATCTGGGGATTTTCTGAGATTGAGGATATCATGGATATCATGGCTATGTCATGCGAAAGCATGTCCTTGGGAAACTCGAAAGAAGTAGCTCCAACTGGCTCCCCATTTTTTGGCCAATATAGATGCCCATAGCTCTGAATCGCTCCCTACGAACATTACGCCCCATTGGATAAAAACCGGAAAATGGATGAACATGGATCGATTGGAGCATATTGGAGCATGTTTGGGTACGCCATCTTGGGGCAAAACCGAGACAATTACCACACTTTGGTGCCCAAAAAAAACAACCAGAAAAAAACAATCCCTGCAAGATTTCAGGAGAATCATCCTGCACAGCGGTGATGCCATGCGTATGCCCTTCAAATGCTGCTGGGCTGGGAGATAGGTCCAACGGCCATTTTAAGGGTGCCGATTTATTGAAGATACACCTACCATATAGAAGGCCTAGTTTAATCTAGTTTAGGGTCTTGAATTTTTCGTTAACTCAGCCATTTACTCAGCTGTCGCTGGCCAGTCAGTTGCTTCGAACCAGTTGCTTGTAGCGAAAGAGTGGTGGACCAGCCACTTCCTGGCACCGACGTGGGATTACCATCCCAAAATGGGAGTTGTTTATGATAGAATTACTGGGTTTCCCACATTCATTCTGAATATGCATGTGATATCATGTTGCATTACACAATTGGACAATGTAATCTATAACATAATGTAACAATGTTTTTTGTGACGATGTAATGTGCTCTAATGCAGCGTGCTGCCCTGTAAATGCAAATATGTATGCATATATGTATGCATCTATGCATGTAGTACGGTACGTACCTACACATGTATATAAACTAAATGTTTGCGCCTGCGCGTGGTAGTTTGCAAACACAGCATATACACGTACATAGGTACATGACACATTGTTACATCCCCTTAAGGCACCAACTTATTGGGACGTTCAACATAACCGTCTAACTACCAAAAGATGATGAAACACACCGAACCCTAGCGAGTGGCAAAATCCAGATTCGTTTGACCAAATTCACCCATTTTTTGTGGTAGTTCATCATGACCCCACATTTAGATACATTTAGTGCATTTTACATCAAATAAAGTGTCCCGTTGCACGTTTATCCCATTGAAACATATTAAAACCTCCATGTATATAGGGGGTTTTCCCTAATGGTCATCCCAATCCCATAGGATCCATGTATGCTATATATAGTAACATTTACCTTCAATATACCCCCAATGTTAGCATAAAGACCATACATGGATCCTATGGGAATGTTTGGTGGTTCATTCCTTTTCACCTGTCATTTGGCCGAGTTTCGTAAGCGAAGCCCTCGCACAAGCCCAGTAGCTGGAGCCGTCGGAGGTCCTGCGATGGGGACATCTCGTCGCGGAGATGCGGATGGAATGGTGTACCATGGGGATCAAGTACGGAGGTAGAAGAAACAAATGGGGAGCCTGCAGAAATATGGAGAAACCATCATCATGAAAACCAACCTGACAAGTTCGGCGAGTTTGGGATAGCTACCCTAAATAAACCATACGTTAGAGGTCGATATAATTTACCCAGACCATCGGATGCAACTGCTTGGATCGTCATAAGCCAATTTTTCATCAGAGGAAATTTAGAAGTCCATACTTCCAAGTTACGGACTTTCAAAGCAGTCTCACAGCAAAGAAGTCACACAGCAAAGAAGTCACACAGCAAAGAAGTCACACAGCAAAGAAGTCACACAGCAAAGAAGTCACACAGCAAAGAAGCCACACAGCAAAGAAGTCACACAGCAAAGAAGTCACACAGCAAAGAAATCACACAGCAAAGAAGTCACACAGCAAAAAGTCACACAGCAAAGAAGTCTCACAGCAAAGAAGCCACACAGCAAAGAAGTCACACAGCAAAGAAGTCACACAGCAAAGAAATCACACAGCAAAGAAGTCACACAGCAAAGAAGTCACACAGCAAAGAAGTCACACAGCAAAGAAGTCACACAGCAAAGAAGTCACACAGCAAAGAAGTCACACAGCAAAGAAGTCACACAGCAAAGAAGTCACACAGCAAAGAAGCCACACAGCAAAGAAGTCACACAGCAAAGAAGTCACACAGCAAAGAAATCACACAGCAAAGAAGTCACACAGCAAAGAAGTCACACAGCAAAGAAGTCACACAGCAAAGAAGTCACACAGCAAAGAAGTCACACAGCAAAGAAGTCACACAGCAAAGAAGTCACACAGCAAAGAAGTCACACAGCAAAGAAGTCTCACAGCAAAGAAGTCACACAGCAAAGAAGTCACACAGCAAAGAAGTCACACAGCAAAGAAGCCTCACAGCAAAGAAGTCACACAGCAAAGAAGTCTCACATCAAACAAGTCACACAGCAAAGAAGTCTCACAGCAAAGAAGTCACACAGCAAAGAAGTCACACAGCAAAGAAGTCACACAGCAAAGAAGTCACACAGCAAAGAAGTCACACAGCAAAGAAGTCACACAGCAAAGAAGTCACACAGAAGTCACACAGCAAAGAAGTCACACAGCAAAGAAGTCACACAGCAAAGAAGTCTCACAGCAAAGAAGCCACACAGCAAAGAAGTCACACAGCAAAGAAGTCACACAGCAAAGAAAGTCACACAGCAAAGAAGTCACACAGCAAAGAAGTCACACAGCAAAGAAGTCACACAGCAAAGAAGTCACACAGCAAAGAAGTCACACAGCAAAGAAGTCACACAGCAAAGAAGTCACACAGCAAAGAAGTCACACAGCAAAGAAGTCACACAGCAAAGAAGTCTCACAGCAAAGAAGTGACACAGCAAAGAAGTCACACAGCAAAGAAGTCACACAGCAAAGAAGCCTCACAGCAAAGAAGTCACACAGCAAAGAAGTCTCACATCAAACAAGTCACACAGCAAAGAAGTCTCACAGCAAAGAAGTCACACAGCAAAGAAGTCACACAGCAAAGAAGTCACACAGCAAAGAGGCCTCACAGCAAAGAAGTCACACAGCAAAGAAGTCTCACAGCAAAGAAGTCACAAAGCAAAGAAGTCACACAGCAAAGAAGTCACACAGCAAAGAAGTCACACAGCAAAGAAGTCACACAGCAAAGAAGTCACACAGCAAAGAAGTCACACAGCAAAGAAGTCACACAGCAAAGAAGTCACACAGCAAAGAAGTCACACAGCAAAGAAGTCACACAGCAAAGAAGTCACACAGCAAAGAAGTCACACAGCAAAGAAGTCACACAGCAAAGAAGTCTCACAGCAAAGAAGTCACACACAAGAGCAAAGAAGTCACACAGCAAAGAAGTCACACAGCAAAGAAGTCACACAGCAAAGAAGTCACACAGCAAAGAAGTCTCACAGCAAAGAAGTGACACAGCAAAGAAGTCACACAGCAAAGAAGTCACACAGCAAAGAAGTCACACAGCAAAGAAGTCACACAGCAAAGAAACACAGCAAAGAAGTCACACAGCAAAGAAGTCACACAGCAAAGAAGTCACAGCAAAGAAGTCACAGCAAAGAAGTCTCAAAGAAGTCACACAGCAAAGAAGTCTCACAGCAAAGAAGTCACACAGCAAAGAAGTCACAAAGCAAAGAAGTCACACAGCAAGAAGCAAAGAAGTCTCACAGCAAAGAAGTCACACAGCAAAGAAGTCTCACAGCAAAGAAGTCACACAGCAAAGAAGTCACAGCAAAGAAGCAAAGAAGTCTCACACAGCAAAGAAGTCACACAGCAAAGAAGTCACACAGCAAAGTCACAGCAAAGAAGTCACACAGCAAAAGTCACACAGCAAAGAAGTCACACAGCAAAGAAGTCACACAGCAAAGAAGTCACACAGCAAAGAAGTCACACAGCAAAGAAGTCACACAGCAAAGAAGTCTCACAGCAAAGAAGTCACACAGCAAAGAAGTCTCACAGCAAAGAAGTCACACAGCAAAGAAGTCACACAGCAAAGAAGTCTCACAGAAAAGAAGTCACACAGCAAAGAAGTCTCACAGCAAAGAAGTGACACAGCAAAGAAGTCACACAGCAAAGAAGTCTCACAGCAAAGAAGTCACACAGCAAAGAAGTCACACAGCAAAGAAATCTCACAGCAAAGAAGTCTCACAGAAAAGAAGTCACACAGCAAAGAAGTCACACAGCAAAGAAGTCACACAGCAAAGAAGTCACACAGCAAAGAAGTCACATGGATACACCAAAAAACTTCGTTGAACCTGTAGTATTGCATTTGCACCTTTGCTTGCAGGAAGCATATCCTGCTTCTGAAGTAGCCTTCAATTTACCCATCGCTGTTAAATCATGCATGCCCTTCGAATGCAATTGTCCTAACATTAACCAAAAAAATCCTGAGATGATCCTAGAACAGAAAGTATCGTGCTGTTTTTGCGCCTTTTTGGGTTCCATCATGTGAAAGGGTGTTCAGAATTTCAGGCTTCAAGAGGTTTGAAGGGCAGACAGGCCAGGACCGTCATCGCCTTTTCCAGCCTTCCTTTTCTGAGGCAACGGCAGATCCGTTGAACATCCACACGAGTAGCGGTCCTGCAACCTGCGCGAACAGCGACGCCGCTGCGAAGCCAAACCAATCAGGTGGCAGAAATCGATGAAGACCTGGCAAAAATGAATATCCAGGGGCCAACAGCCAACTGCATCTCTGGTTGGTGGGGTCGCTGTTATGTTTCAATCATCCAAAAGTCACTTGGGATCAGCCGGGGTAGGATGAGACACTTGAAAAACACGATAAACCAATTTAAGAAAGATCACACCACCAACCAACCAAACAACCAACCTGCCTTTGTTGGGTTGAACTGCTCCCATGCGTCGAGTTCCTAAAGCTGCACATGGAGTGATGGAGTGTGGCGTGGTTGTAGGACCAACAGAACACAGCTGTTTACGTGACAAAAAACGATGGAAACTAAACTCTATAAGAATGAACACCTGTCATGACCATGAATGATTTTGATTTACATACATGTATGTAAATCAAAAGCCCTTGGACAAGATAGATGAATCATGGAGTCGGCAGCGATGGCTGGCTAATGGAAGAAACCTGATATAGCGAGGCGGGGGGGACAAGCCGACACTCGGTGTATATAATAGAATCATACATACATATAATATACACTAGTTAATGTCTGAATGATAATTTATAATATATACATATATATATATTATACATATGCATGTATATATATATTGCATATACCTATGTCTTGGTATATATTATATGTACATGTGTGTGTGTGTGCATGCACAATGAATTGCAATACCTTGAATATTGATGAATATTGTAGGTATGGCAGCATCGGTGTCTCAAGTTGCGGGCCCAACAAGCTGGGCCCAGAACCCGGTACCCTTTTTTTGCCCGTCTGCAACTGAGGAGCAGCAGCTGCATAGTCCCAGGGGAACAGATGATGGTAGTCATGCCAACCTTCACCCAGAGACAGCAGGGAAACGGCGATGCTCACACGTGGGCCATGTCCGTCCGCAGCCGGATCAAACGAATAAACCTCGGGGAAAATGACCACTGGGAAGCCATGAGGGACAGGCTTGAATCATCTTGAATCAAGGAGTTGGAACAGGGGACATGCCCAGAACACCAAGGGGCGTCATCGTCACGCAGCTCCCCATGAGCAATCGAGTTCACCTGGGCGCTGCACCCGAGCCCGTTGGATCTGGTCACATTCTCCATGTGGAACCCCGAAGTGGCCATGTTCGGACATGCACTTTCCAAATGTCAAAATGATTCAAAATGTAAGGACTGTATGACTATAATCATCAGTATAGCACCCGGCAAAGTGTTATATATAATATATATATACATACATATCTATATATATATATAAATTACCAGGGGTCTCCATATGTTCGTTAGTTATCCCGTAGAATCCCCGTCAAATGGACATGTTGTAATTGTAGATAATCCATGATAATCCTATAACAACCTATAAAATCCCCAAAGTGTAGATGTTCCCCACATTGGGGGTTCGGAAAATGGATCCCCAAGCCGGGCCCCAAGGTTTCAACACTAAAATGATCTATATAAAAAACTTGGGTGATTTGGGGGTACCCCCATGACTTGGGAAACCTATGGAAACCTCCACGAATTTTCATCCCATCAAATTCCAATCACCAGAGGCCACGTTTTTCTCAGCCCAGGTGACCGCAAAGGTGATATGCTGCACCAGCGCCCAGCGCAGGGCGCCGGCGACGAAGAGGCCGCAGAAGGCGTCGGACCAGAGGGAGCAGAGCAGGGTGGGAAATCCCAGAGACCAAAGCCTCTTGGAAATGGCTGGGAAATGGCTTGGAAAAGGGAAGTTTGAACTTTTTTGACATGATTCGAGATATGGAGGGTTTCCTACGTCATGTACCCCCAAATCATCCCTACGTCATTCATGACTTAGCATTGAAACCTATGGTGACTCGGGGATCCACCATTTTAAACCACCAAATGGCTTTGGAAATGGCTTGAAAATGGACATTTTAGGAGCAAAGTTTCCACGAATCCCAGGAACTTTCGGCTGATTTTCAGGGGATGTTTGAGAAAGTCATGGCTTTTGAATAAAGCAACATTGGTCACAAGCTGGGAGGCTTGTAGCGACCAAACAATCAGATACAAACGGGGCAATGTCAAAATGCACACAGAATCTGCGAAAGAAATTGGAATAAATGCATAAATGCATTGGCTCAATTTGCATGATGGGAGATGCATACAAAATCATGCAAACATCCATACATACACAGGTGCACAACCAATCTCTTCCACAGACATTGATTATAGATACAGCAACCCCAAAGAAAGGGAATGTTGATCAATTATCCCCAACCACCAAGCATCAATCATCAAACTATCCAAATTCCTTGACCATGGCCTTGACACGCTTGACATGCGCCAAGAATCGTATCCCACCACACGCAGTGGCGATCATGAAAGTGCACTACTGGACTCAGGGCATTCCTTGGTCAAGGCATGTGGGGCATGTGGGGCACAATTTCATTAACACCATTTGACACATCAATAGTAAAACATCGTAAAACATCGTAAAACGCCTAAAGAATCCTGAAGACCATAGGTTTTCTGCAAATCACCAGGGGTTTTCTGTTAAAAATCTTCAAATCAACCGACCCTAGTGGCCCTAGTGACTTAGTGATCTCCAAAAGTGGGTAGTTTCGGAATGATCTCCCGAGGCCGAAGCTGACCAAGCTGACCCCTGATAAGAGAACAATAGCAATGTGGTAAGCCCAATAATAAACCTACCATTTATAGGTTTAGACGTGTTTAATCACCCATTTCTGGTGATTTTGGTGAGATTTTAAGGTGATTTTTTATTATTGGGCGTAAACATTATAAACAATCCTCACTTTGTTGTTTATTGGGCAGACATCCACTGGGGATTGCCAAGGCTCACTACCTTCCGATACTCCACTGAGGGCAGTTGGAACTTCCGCGCGGCGAAGAGCCATCCGATGTGCGCGTGCCAGAAGCCCTTGGAACGGTCATGAGGATCCCAATAGGTATCCTTGGCTGGGACGAATCACTGAAAATTATAATGGAAGCCGCTCAGCATCTTAGCATGTCAGGTTTAGAGGGCTCCCAAAGAATTCCGTTTTGCTGCCCAAAAAAAGGCGGGAAACTGCACAAGGTCACAGCCCAGCATCGCTCGCCACGTGATGCATGGCATGGGTCAGGGCCCAGCCTTCGATCGGTCCTTGATCTGCAATCGAAAACATCAGCATGAGAAGCGTCCTTGGCGGGGAATCGTTGAGTTTGCACATGACATATATAGATATATCTAGTACATGGGCCTCCTGTTGCGTGCAACAGAGAGCCATAGATATGCAAGTATATGCAAATATTTTTTACATGTTAATCTTGAATATATATATATACCGGACGCAGACACACACACACACACACTGTGGGCATACACACGCATATGAATATATAGTATTCTATATATATATATATGTGTGTGTGTGTGTCTGTGTGTGTGTATTTATTTAGAACTCCACGAATAAAGGAAAACATGTACAAATGCTCATGTCTTTACCATGTTCTGTGTACTTCATGTACTATACTATATATATGTATATATATGCAATCATATCATATAGATAGATAGATAGATAGATAGATAGATCGATAGATAGATAGATCGATAGATAGATAGATCCATGTGTGCATGTTTGTGTGTCTGAAAACTTGTGGTTAGACCAACGCAAGTTTATGTTCAAAAAGTTTCACCATGTTTCACCAGCCACCGAGCATCTCCAAAAAACCACTGGCCTTGTAGGATCGATGGGTCCAATATCTATGCGCCCCAGCAGTGACTCCCAGGCCACTCACGGGCCAGAGCAATAGCGCCAGAGCACCTGTCTTGGCATCGACCTGTCCCCTGAAACCTGAGCTGCCGACGATGGATTTGGCATGCGAATCATGGTTTCTGATGATTTACCATCTGGTTATGACTAACATAGCCATGGAAAATGGTCCATCTGGTTATGACTAACATAGCCAACAGTCGTTGACTCGTTGACCCCACTTTGCACTGGCTACATCTTGAACTTTGAAAGGGGCTGAAATTGATTTCAAACTATGTCAACTTCATTGGCCCTGTGATACCTGCCTGTGATTGCCATATCAAACCCCTGTCCAGGCCCTTCCAAGGAGCAAAGTCCTAGGCCATAAAGTGCCAGAGCGTGCTTCAACGGTATGCCCACAGCTTGGGCCAGAATTCGATTCGACCACATCTTGTACAAATATTTCCTCGGCGGTTGGGAAATGGTTCAAGAAAAGAATTAAGTTAAGTTCAATCCTGTTTTTATAGAAGGAGCTCAAAGATTGAAAGATTTGGAACCCTTGGCACATGGGTGTGTTGGCATCCAATAGAAATCTGCTCTTTCCACGACATGGGCATCGTTTTTTTTCGGGGGGCATCGGTCAAAACATGTCAAGACCCTGATGCCATGGTTTCAACATCAAAAATCTGGCCAATGGAGGTTCATCCTTCTTCTTTCCGGGCAACACCAATGTTTCACAACATTTGTCATCCATCCTCTTAAACTAACATAGCTATGGAAAATCACCATTCTTCATAGGTAGATCATCTATAAATGATTTTTTGTCAAAGCTAATTACGTCGGTTTACCAAAGGGGAACCCCTTCGCACCGCCTTTTTTCCATCGTCTTCTATCCTTCGCCTGGTCGACTGCCAGGTCAATCGCGGGCGCAACGGTCGCACGGATCGCAACAAAAGGAGAACCGTGCAGGAAAATAGCCCTCTTTTCACTACCTCCGGTGGCTGCTCTGAACAGGTCAAATTGTGACTTGGGTATTTGTACAAATCTTGATGGATGAAAGTCATAATATGATATAATATGTATGTATACCGTATATACGCGTATAATTATATATATAAGTGTGTGTAGATACATACATACACATGTGATATGTGTGTGTGTGTGATGGATATGATATCTATAGCATTTATAATATATAATGTACAATAGTGCACACTGATATGTATAAATGCTTAAACTATACGCATATCGAACCGTTTGCTCAGACGAGCGCCAGTCTTCCGGCTTCGTTCAGGAAAACCGGAAAGTTCCAATTATATAATCATTGTTAATCATTATGTATACGATATATATATATATATATCCAATCTAGAAATTTGGATCCGAACCTGAGCTTGTTAAAGTACGTGACACATGCTGTGTCCCTATGCTAGTTTTCTTTATATAAGTCTTCCATACCCGACTTTCCGACTTTCCCACTGAATCTCCCTCGGATTGCAGATCATTGCACACTGCAGAGGGAGCAGAGTGGAGCGCTAGATCCACAGCTGGATTGAAGGGTCTGACCAGTCTGACCTCTCTCAATCAGCTGCAAAGTTTCTTCACAGCTCAGTTGCAGCTGGTCATCGCTGCTCTGCTGAGCTACTTCGAGGAAAAACTTTAAGGAACTTCTGATCTTCTTCTCATCCTCCCCGACCAAAGTCTCAAGTTTCCTCCCCAGTTTCAGCTGCTGTTGGAGCACCTCCAAGATCTCCAAATAGTTCTTTCGCAGGTTCACCCCGTCCTCCTGAAAATGCAAGAAGGCCAGAGCTTCCTCATGAGAGCGGATCGCAAAAAATTGGTTCTTGGGTGAACCACACTCCACGCCATTCTCCACATATGGCGGTGTTGGGAACCTGGGATTTGCATCGGCGGGACCATAAAAACAAGAAATAATCAAAAAAAAACATCATTCAGCAAATCTGTCCATAAAAATATTTTTTAAAAAAAAACATGAACAGTTTGAAACAGAACTTCCACTGGCAAATCCAGGGAACACGAACCAGATCCAATGACTCTTCTTCTGCCCTGCTTTCATCTCCTCCAAAGCCTTGCCATAGGACGTCCTGTGTCGATCTGAGAAGCGTCGGAGGTTGAACGGATCGTCACTTTCCAACATGGCCGAAGGATCCGGTCCGGGCAGCTCTGGGAAGAAGTGGATACTACTAACGATTAATCAATGGGTTGGTTTAAGGGAAAATCTTAATCGGAAACCATGGTTTTTACCATCAAATAAAAAAGGCTTTCCTGTAAATATTCCCATCATCCAATTCTATGAATTAATGATGCTGGTGGTTGCTGTATGAATGTGATTGATCACTTAGTCTGCCGCTTCAAAATGCAGCAGTTGCATGGCACTGACTAGTGGGAATCCCATGGAAATCTCACGTCATGTGCAAGTACCATTTGATCCTGCCAAGACATGGCATTTCCACTTCCTGGGTCGCTGAACCAGCTGATGGCCACATGAAAAGCAAGGTTGCTACTTACATTCTGAATTTTCATTTGGTTCATCTTCCCAATTCCTGCCGGGAAAATGTTCCCTGTGTGTTTTGTTAGTTCAGGTTCCCGTTTTTTTTGGGGGGGGGCAGTGTAGTGAATTATTTGTTTTATATCTTATATATTCGTATATATGCGTTATAAAGCGTCTGGTTGGCAACCAGACCTGGCAATCGATACAACACCATGGTTTGACGGAGAAAAAAACACGGGTGAGACCCTGTGAATCGTTCACTATCAATATTAGTACAGTATATGCATGTATGTATATGTATGTCATACTATGTATCTCTGTTTCTCTCTCTCTCTCTCTCTCACCATTACTGATATTAAGGTCTAGGACTGTCATCCCCATGCATGATGGTCTACATCAACTTTCTGAGGGCCACTGCAATATTTTCGATTCTCGTGGCAATCGGAATGACAAAGCAAACCTAGCTCGATACACAAACGAGACGTGTTGCCTAGACCAACACAGGGTGTCATGATGATGGTCATGAGTCATGACAGTATTCTTGATCATGATGGTTTGGGATCAAAACTGCCACCCCATCTGAACTTAACTGTCAATGAATGGGACATGCAAATCTATGTTGTTTTGGGATCAAATCGGGCACCCCAACTACGGTTCCTTGCAACGCCCGGGCAATATGAGGCACCCGGCCATAATTCTACCTGACTTGTAGTAGTTTTGCAAACCTTGAAGACTTGCCAGTTGTCATAATAATATACCACATGAGAAAATAATCTCTCCTCTTTGTATGACTATTGTCTTATTTTCGATGATTTGGAGCCCTATTTTGATGGTGCACATTGAATAGCCAATGTGCTAAATTTAAACCACTGATTGCCACAACAAAACTTTAGTCCGTTTGGGGTGCTTCAAAATTTGAGCCTTAAAGTCCAGGGGTTGATAATTACGTTCCCATAGAGCTTGCTGTTTTGGGGCAGGGCCCATTTCAGAACATATAACTACAAATAAAACACATAACTACATCACTGTAACTGGAACTATATATCTATAACCACTCAAATATCAGTATACGTACAAGCATAACTATAACTATAAATATATAAAGACAGAATGAATCATCTCCAATTTCAAGATTCTACTTATCTCCAAGTTTGTATATATAAATATATATATATATGTGTGTGTGTGTTTTTTTAACTTTCTATTTATATAGTCATATAGTTTTACTACTGTGACAATCTCCAAGTTCAGTCCGTCCAAGTTTCCGCCATCGCCAGGCACTTCCCTCGCGCCGCGGAAGACTTCCAGGCTCCGGCTTCGGTGCCATGGCGATGGCGGCTGGGGGGAACCAACTGATCCAACTGGGCTTTTTGGGCTTCAACAAACATCACTGGGCTGGGGCATCACCTTGAAATCTTCTTGTTTGGAGAACTTCAAATAACTTCAAGATAGCTGATCCAACTAGGTTTTTTGGGGTTCAACTTAAACATCACTGGATATCAGGTGATGTTAAGATCACCAAAATCTGGGGACTTCTTGAACTTCTGGATTGATGAATATAGCAACCCAAAAAAAAAACCGATGATGCCCTGGCAATGCCCTGGGGTAAACAGCTCCGAAAAGATGTGGATTTTACCCTGGGTTCAACCCCATTCGGAGAATGATCGGAAAAAATGGTGGAAAAACTCCACATCTTAGTGTACCCAAAAGCGTATCCAAACGCGTTGAACAGGCGGATTGTTTTTCGATGTTTTTCACAACCCCCCTCTTCGATGGATTTTTCGAAGCCCAACTCTTGGGCAGCGAATGTCTTTTCTGTGCCCCTGATGGCTTTCAAAGTCGCCCATTGAGGTGCTGAATTTAATATAATAACATAGTATCACTATAATAATCACTTAGTAATAAAGATAATCTAATGTTAGTGATACTATAACAATCTAGTAGTCGCTCATTGAGTGATTAAGTATCACATAGTATCACTAACTAGATTGGGGCCAGAGATGGGGATAACTATGGATAACTGCATTGATGGGGATAGTGCGCAGATATTGTCGTGGAGTGGTTTGGTGGGTTGCCTGCCAATTCTTCATCTTCCAGAGATACTTATGATACTTTTTGTAAACTATGTGATGCATGTATGCAGGGTAACCGTCCAAATGTACAGCTTCTGGCAAACAGTGAGAAACTTTCGTGGGCAGACCATTTTAGAGAAAGCATTCTTGGAAAGAGCACGTACTGGTCTGTGATGGTCTGTGTCTCAGAGATTGGCTATGCTGCCGGGCAAATGGCGACAGGGATTCCCAGAAAGGATTGCACATATATGAGCCGCGGACAATATTTGGCTACGTAATGTTTAATTGACGGGATGCTCCTACCTCGTTTCCATTCCTGGACCTCGTCTTTCCTACCCCGTTCTGTGGGTTTTCCTACCTCGTTTTGCAACCTATTTCGTGTGTTTTCTCATCCAGGGGTACGCCCCAACGCTGCTTTTCACTTAACCAAATAAAAATATATATGCTAATCGTTCATCTATAATCATCACAAAGAGCAATAAAATCAAGCACAATAATAGGATTATATAAGACATCTAGTAAAGGGAGTATAAGACATCATATGCTATAATCATCGTCACCCCATCGAGCTTGGAGGTGAGTCGACACATCAATTCAAATCGCTGGCAACTAGCCATCTTTGAGGGACGGGTTCACGGCGGCCTCTTCCATCCAACCACCAGACCTGCACCGTTTTGAAAAAGCCCGGCAGGTCTGTCAAGATGGTAGGTAGACGTAGGTAGTTACCACGTAGTTCTGGCGTTTCTGATCGTGTTTCTGATCATGTCTGCTAACATCTTCTAACCATCCCAACATGGCGGCTGTCCTTTTATTCAAAAGGCACGGGAAGACCACCAACAAATAACGCTCTTCACAGTCATCATCGTTCCCAGTGCCTTGTTTGCCTTGACTTTGAGGGATGAGGGGGAGACCCAATGGCTGATGCCCTGCGAATCCGAGCCCATCCCAATTGGTGGGGGCACTCTGCGATTGACCCCTTGGGGACCTCTCCGAGGAACGCATCACTTCCATGAGCCTTGGATGGGGGGGTGTGGTGGGCTCCAGTAGCAAAGAAAATCATGTCCAGCCCCTCAAAACTCCTCAAAACCCCTCAAAACCCTGAACTTGTTTGGGGGAGAGTGCTGGAATTCTCATGTTGCTACAGCTCTCAATACGTAGCCGGCCGAAAATCTGCTGTTCATACGCCAAGACACTCCTGGTGCAACACGTGACAGGTGAAGTCCTGAGGAAAATTCCGGCGGTGGGCTGATCTGGGACTCCATCTGGGAAACCCTTGCATTACCAATGGATTGGTTTAAGGGAAAATCTACAGGCAACCCATGGGATTTTCCCATTGAATATGGAGTTTTCCTGTAAATTGACCCTTAAACCATTGATCCATATTGATCCATTGATACATGGCCTTATTGTGCCCACATTTTCCCAGGCACCCAAAAGTGGTGAAATCCACCTGGTTCACCTCAGCCCTGAACCCGGATCTCATCGCAGATCTGTCGCGACCTTTGAGCGCAAAAAGACCCTTCTTGGCAATGGAAGGATAGCATGATAAGATATTGATAGATATTTAAATAGCATCAGCATATGTGTGTGTTTTTTTAGAATGCACTATTTTACAAGAAGAATGTGTATCAGTCATCTATATATATATATGTGTGTGTGCGTATAAATATGTATAAGTATAGTTCATTAACATTCATTAACTATATATCGCTATGTATCTCCAAAGACTTGAGAAGCTTCGAAAGCTAAGAGCAAATCACGCTCCCGCCCTGACCGCTCTGACCGCTCTGAGCTTGAAACTCAGGTTCTTCTTTGGGAGCTTGGCTAACTTTGGTTGGGAACTGTGCCTGAAACATCTGCTTGTGCACCTCATCGGATGAGGCTTGGAAATCCCATGAAAATAAACCGCAAGGCCTTGGCTACGCTTGTGGCGTTTCAAGATATTGGAAATCATGTGATGAACCCAGCAATAAACTATCCCCAAAATTACCATCTATATAAGTATCCATCCTCAAATCGTACGGGTATTATTGGCTTTTCCGCATGTGTCGTACAATATCGTACAATATTGTCCATCAAGCCCTTGCTGGGTTGAATGCAACCATCTCTTTTCAGCTACCACTGTCGAACCGGGCCGAACCCCCGGCTAGGAGATGCTCTGAGCTCCCAGCAGATCTTTGGAATACCTTCGCCAAAGCCTGGGCGACAATACAACTCACTCTGCTGATCTACTGGCTGGAGTGTACTAACTCACCAACCTGAAAATAGGGATGATTCCCCGAATCCGATTCCCATCATTCCAGTGACGTAACACGACGGGTTTGGTCATGATCAGCTGGCTGAACCGCCTGCACGTTGTAGAGCACCCGATCCAGCAGCAATTCAGCGACGTCCAAACAGTCAAAGTCACTCTCACCTTTCGCAGCATTCTTCCTGCGCTGCATGGCTGGACGTGAACCCAGGATTTCAACAAATGGATGTGAAATTTCAGGCTTCAAACTATTAACAAGTTCTGTTTCTGGCATTGCTGGGTGTGCCATGATGCACTCTCTCTCTCTCTCTCTCTAAAGGCGGCCATGATGTACTAGACTTCTGAGTTTATAGTACAAACACATCAAGGCAGCATTTCAGGGCCCGAAATCCATCCTGTTCATGTGATTCTCAAAGACCCGCTTTCGGATCTTGAGCACCACCAAGCCTCACAAGTGGCATGCTTGCAGGTAGCCAGTTGGACACATGGCTTGTCAATTAACCCGACCTCCCAGACCTCTTGTGACCCCATGTCCCCCACTTCCAGCTGGCTGATGCTGGCTGGCTTCTCTGGGGCTTTCCACCAGGTCAGGCCGCCCCTGAGTCCCACACTAAAGGCTGGCGTCTGCAAAGCTTCCAAGACGCTCGCCAGAATGTTCCCCAACACCTTGGATGTCGGGTGCGGCCAACGATCTGAAGGCCAACTGGGAAACATCTTCAAGCGGGGATGAATAATTCGAGAATAAGTTGAAACCACCTGCCAAATGGCTGGGACGCAACATTCTCGACCCAACAAGATGGAATCACTGAGAATCAGCCATTCAAAGCCAAAAATCTTGGGACCAGCGGCAGTTACCAATGTCTACCATGCGTTGATCCCACCATGCCTCACCCCCGGTGTAGCGATCCTCAGCACCCCAACCAATGAAGCGATCGGAGTGCAGATCTTTGAACTGAGCGCGGGTCAAGGGCGCCGCAGGTGGTACAAACTGGCAAACGAACGTGGTGTAATTAGAGGATGAGAAAAAAACATGTGTATATACTGTATATATATATATATTAAGTATAGATGTGTGGGATGCATATGTGTATGTGTATATATATATATATAGGATTTAAACCATCGGTTTCTCGAGGGAAGCTGGCTCAACGTTCACTCTGAAATCGACAAAGAAAGTTGACGTGTTTCAAGCCTTTTTTGACGTGAATTCCGAGAAAGGGGAGCGGGACATATTATAAAAAATATATAAAATATTGATGTTACATATTTTACATGTACCTATTTGATCCTATTTGATTTACTGAAATTCCGAGACTGTCTGAATGGTGAGGGGACGAAAAAATGGCCCAGTTTTGGGCCCCCCAAACTCGCGTGAATCGAGGCCTTTGACCTGGCAAATGTTCAAGCGTTCAAGCGAAAAAATATCTGGGAAAGCTGCAGCTGTGTCAATTATCTGAGATGATTGAGATGTCTAAGTGGAATGCAACCTGAGGCAAATCCATCCAAATCCATCCCAGACCCCCTTAGATAGATAAGTGACTGCAGGAGAATGGCGCAAAGACTTGAAGCAGGACCTTGGTGCCACGGCGCTGATTCTCCTAGTCCTCTGCTCAACTACTGAAGTCTCACCTCCATTCCCCACCGTCTAATTCCTGGGTCATCTTCACGAGGCAAATAATGTGTAGTATCATCATCATCATCACCATCATCATCACCATTATCATCACCATCATCATCATCAACAACCTTCTCTAACCTCAAACAATCTTAAACAAATAACAACATACTAATAATAATAAAAAGAATGGCAACAACAATAATAATGCAAAAACAACTGTAATAACATGTAATAACAATATATAAAACTAAGAAAACCAGCTCATGTCCCAAGATGTCCATTTCGGCAGGTCTCCCCGACACCAGTAGCATCTTGAAGTCCTTGGCTCGTTCGTCCTGGAAGATCTGGCTGACCTCGGCTTTTTTTCACCAGCCAGTGGTTCAACCGAACTGGGAGATACCCGGCAATTTCACTGTGATAAATGTGTTAAATTGTGATAAAATGTGATAAATGTGACACATATGGCCCATTTATAGTGGATTTACCCATTGAAAATGGTGATTGTCCATAGTTGTGTTAAATTTTCATAAACCATCATGATGTGTGTGTAAATAACCATCATAAACCATCATAAATTAAATCATAAACACCATCAATAAACCCCATCATAACTTAGATAATAGTTCCGTAAACCAGTATGATATGTGTGTTAAATAGTTCTATGACTATAATCCATCATAGCAAATCATAACCATGACTATGAATTATTCAATTATTCAATAGATAATTATAAATGATTAATCATAAATCATCATAACCATGATTATGATAAATGTGTTAAATGATAAATAACAAATAAATATAAATGATTACAAACCATCATAACCCTGATAATCCAGTGATCATAATGGTGTATGGTAATGGGAATGTCAAATATATCTTCTGAAGTCTCAGCGTGTTTTGATCAACGTTCCTGGGCTATCTTTCTGTGCGAAACTGTCAAATGTGGCTTGTGGCTGTCAGGATGTGGCGGAAAAAAAGCGAGACCTAGAGGCACTCTACTCATCTGCTCTCCTCTCCTCTACTCTAATTTTCTCTGCTCTACTCTATTCTTCTTTACTCTACTCTTCTCCACTCTGCTTTACCCATCTCTACTCTATTCTACTCTTCTCTACTCTACCCTGAATGTCCGTAACAATGGAGCGAGGTGCGAGGAATGGGACACACTTCCTAGTCCAGACCATTGTGCCAATGGGATTTCGGTCCTAGACCTCAAGCCTTCAACATAGGATGATGTACAACAGGGATGTGGGGCGACTTTCCAAGAACAGACAGGGTCTAATAGTCTAATAGTCATACCCTGTACCCTCTGGTGAACTAACATAGCAATGGAAAATCACCATTCTTCATGGGAAAATCCACTATAAATGGCCATTTTCCATTGCTATGTTAGTTCACCAAAGGGTATGACCTGTATGTCCTGTGGCCCTCCCATTAGACGACATGCATTAAACAATTTACCTCAGCCTGTGGGGAAATGCCGCAACTGAGGGACAAAGTTCCTGATGAAGTTGGGGATGCATCCAGCGTGAACATCCTGGCTGAGAGCCGGCGCGGCCGCTACTGTTCCAGTTGGGTCAACTGGGAGCCTTTTCCAAGTTGCGGTGGAAATGTCCATGAATTCCATGAGTGAAATCCAATACATCCAATACTCTATCACCATTCTGGGTGTCTGCGAATCGCTGCGCTGCGGCAGGCTGCTTGGCTGGGCTCCTTCTCCCTTTCGCTTCCTCCCCTGCTTGCCTGGCCGCAACAGTCAGATCAACCTCAAAACATCTACGTTGAAAAAACAGCGGTTCTGGTGGGGTTGTGGGCATGGGCAATTTTATTGGGTGCCCAATTGGTAGTTTCATGGGTTGACAGTTACATACCTAAATGACCAACCCTGAAGCCATTTCAGCGAAGTTCAAGTGGCTGAAATTTAAAAGCAGCACCTCTACACAGCTTCGTTGGAAGGCGGACAGCTCATTTTGGAAGTTCAGGTATCGGTTCTTCTCAGTGCCTGTGCCCGAGTGATCTGACAGCAGGAATTCATCAAGTCGTGGTTGCAAAGATTCACAAAGGACTTCCAACAAATAGACCCGCGTAGGAGAAGCACAAGCTCATGGTCTATGATTTGTGTCAATTTCATGGGAAGCACAGTGAGTACGTGAAGAAGGTGAAACTGCTCTTTAGCAGCTAGTGTGAGAGGACCTTCCACAAGTCCCATGAACAAAGCGACAACGACAGAAACAGGAGTCCAGGAGTCCATCAAGATTCAGAATAAGGGCAAGCCATACATTATACTAATTACTGTAATTAGTACTATATCCCCACACATACTATATCCCATACATTTTACTAATTAGGAATTATACCTGTAACTAATCCATATTAGTCCCCACACATTCGTACTATTCTATACTAATTCTATTCTCCATCGCCATCCCGAAAGTTGAAGGCGAACGGCGAAGGCCCAAACGGAGCCATACTAATCAGTTCCTAATCCATACTAATTACACATTAATATATAGATATTAATATACATACATACATATATATATATATATTATTATATACTAATATATTAATAAATTAACAAACATATTAATAAATTAACAAATATATATACTAATGTATTAATACCTTACTCATCCCCCCAAAATGAAAAGGACCGAGAGATGCCCCTGTTTTCTCCCAGTCCTTGATGAGCTCCGCGTTCTGCGTTTTGCATCAGCTCCTGGCTGTGGTTAGGGCACACGCACACATGAATACAAGATATCCGCCGACCCCTGCCGTCAGCAGGGGGAGCGCGTCAGAGGAGGCCTTACTAGCAACAAGATGCCAGAAGGGGCGAAGAGTTTGCGCAGAACGAAAGCCGGCTCCAGAAGGACACGAGCAGGGTGGCAGTTGGCAATGTAGAAACGCGGGAAAAGTCAAGGTTTGGAGCTAGTTTCTAGTCGGCTCAGAAAGTGACGTTTGGCAGTCTGGGATACGGGCCGCGGGCCCAATCCGTCCTTCACTGCCATGGTGTTTTAGCCCTGCGACACGGTCCTTGGACTCCAGCTTGGACCGAAGCGGTGCAGAACGAAAGCCGGCTCCAGGAGGACACGAGCAGGGTGGCAGTTGGCAGTGCAGAAACGCAGGAAAAGTCAAGGTTTGGAGCTAGTTTCTAGTCGGTTCAGAAAGTGACGTTTGGCAGTCTGGGATACGGGCCGCGGGCCCAATCCGTCCTTCACTGCCATGGTGTTTTAGCCCTGCGACACGGTCCTTGGACTCCAGCTTGGACCGAAGCGGTGCAGAACGAAGGCCGGCTCCAGGAGGACACGAGCAGGGTGGCAGTTGGCAATGCAGAAACGCAGGAAAAATCAAGGTTTGGAGCTAGTTTCTAGTCGGTTCAGAAAGTGACGTTTGGCAGTCTGGGATACGGGCCGCGGGCCCAATCCGTGCTTCTCTGCCATGGTGTTTTAGCCCTGCGACACGGTCCTTGGACTCCAGCTTGGACGAAGCGGTGCAGAACAAAGGCCGGCTCCAGGAGGACACGAGCAGGGTGGCAGTTGGCAGTGCAGAAACGCAGGAAAAGTCAAGGTTTGGAGCTAGTTTCTAATCGGTTCAGAAAGTGACGTTTGGCAGTCTGGGATACGGGCCGCGGGCCCAATCCGTCCTTCACTGCCATGGTGTTTTAGCCCTGCGACACGGTCCTTGGACTCCAGCTTGGACTGAAGCGGTGCAGAACGAAAGCCGGCTCCAGGAGGACACGAGCAGGGTGGCAGTTGGCAGTGCAGAAACGCAAGAAAAGTCAAGGTTTGGAGCTAGTTTCTAGTCGGTTCAGAAAGTGACGTTTGGCAGTCTGGGATACGGGCCGCAGGCCCAATCCGTCCTTCACTGCCATGGTGTTTTAGCCCTGCGACACGTCCTTGGACTCCAGCTTGGACCGAAGCGGTGTAGAACGAAAGCCGGCTACAGGAGGACACGAGCAGGGTGGCAGTTGGCAGTGCAGAAACGTAGGAAAAGTCAAGGTTTGGAGCTAGTTTCTAGTCGGTTCAGAAAGTGACGTTTGGCAGTCTGGGATACGGGCCGCGGGCCCAATCCGTCCTTCACTGCCATGGTGTTTTAGCCCTGCGACACGGTCCTTGGACTCCAGCTTCCAGCTTGGACCGAAGCGGTGCAGAACGAAGGCCGGCTCCAGGAGGACACGAGCAGGGTCGCAGTTGGCAGTGCAGAAACGCAGGAAAAGTCAAGGTTTGGAGCTAGTTTCTAGTCGGTTCAGAAAGTGACGTTTGGCAGTCTGGGATACGGGCCGCGGGCCCAATCCGTCCTTCACTGCCATGGTGTTTTTAGCCCTGCGACACGGTCCTTGGACTCCAGCTTGGACCGAAGCGGTGCAGAACGAAAGCCGGCTCCAGGAGGACACGAGCAGGGTGGCAGTTGGCAGTGCAGAAACGCAGGAAAAGTCAAGGTTTGGAGCTAGTTTTTAGTCGGTTCAGAAAGTGACGTTTGGCAGTCTGGGATACGGGCCGCGGGCCCAATCCGTCCTTCACTGCCATGGTGTTTTAGCCCTGCGACACGGTCCTTGGACTCCAGCTTGGACCGAAGCGGTGCAGAACGAAAGCCGGCGCCAGGAGGACGCGAGCAGGGTGGCAGTTGGCAGTGCAGAAACGCAGGTAAAGTCAAGGTTTGGAGCTAGTTTCTAATCGGTTCAGAAAGTGACGTTTGGCAGTCTGGGATACGGGCCGCGGGCCCAATCCGTCCTTCACTGCCATGGTGTTTTAGCCCTGCGACACGGTCCTTGGACTCCAGCTTGGACCGAAGCGGTGCAGAACGAAAGCCGGCTCCAGGAGGACAGGAGCAGGGTGGCAGTTGGGAATGCAGAAACGCAGGAAAAGTCAAGGTTTGGAGCTAGTTTCTAGTCGGTTCGGAAAGTGACGTTTGGCAGTCTAGGATACGGGCCGCAGGCCCAATCCGTCCTTCACTGCCATGGTGTTTTAGCCCTGCGACACGGTCCTTGGACTCCAGCTTGGACCGAAGCGGTGCAGAACGAAAGCCGGCTCCAGGAGGACCCGAGCAGGGTGGCAGTTGGCAGTGCAGAAACGCAGGAAAAGTCAAGGTTTGGAGCTAGTTTCTAGTCGGTTCAGAAAGTGACGTTTGCCAGTCTGGGATACGGGCCGCGGGCCTAATCCGTCCTTCACTGCATTGGTGTTTTAGCCCTGCGACACGGTCCTTGGACTCCAGCTTAGACCGAAGTGGTGCAGAGCGAAAGCCGGCTCCAGGAGGACACGAGCAGGGTGGCAGTTGGCAGTGCAGAAACGCAGGTAAAGTCAAGGTTTGGAGCCGCAGAACGAAAGCCGGCTCCAGGAGGACACGAGCAGGGTGGCAGTTGGCAGTGCAGAAACGCAGGAAAAGTCAAGGTTTGGAGCTAGTTTCTAGTCGGTTCAGAAAGTGACGTTTGGCAGTCTGGGATACGGGCCGCGGCCCAATCCGTCCTTCACTGCCATGGTGTGTTAGCCCTGCGACACGGTCCTTGGACTCCAGCTTGGACCGAAGCGGTGCAGAACGAAAGCCGGCTCCAGGAGGACACGAGCAGGGTGGCAGTTGGCAGTGCAGAAACGCAGGTAAAGTCAAGGTTTGGAGCTAGTTTCTAGTCGGTTCAGAAAGTGACGTTTGGCAGTCTGGGATACGGGCCGCGGGCCTAATCCGTCCTTCACTGCCATGGTGTTTTAGCCCTGCAACACGGTCCTTGGACTCCAGCTTAGACCGAAGCAATGCAGAACGAAAGCCGGCTCCAGGAGGACACGAGCAGGGTGGCAGTTGGCAGTGCAGAAACGCAGGTAAAGTCAAGGTTTGGAGTCGCAGAACGAAAGCCGGCTCCAGGAGGACACGAGCAGGGTGGCAGTTGGCAGTGCAGAAACGCAGGAAAAGTCAAGGTTTGGAGCTAGTTTCTAGTCGGTTCAGAAAGTGACGTTTGGCATTCTGGGATACGGGCCGCGGGCCCAATCCGTCCTTCACTGCCATGGTGTTTTAGCCCTGCGACACGGTCCTTGGACTCCAGCTTGGACCGAAGCGGGGCAGAACGAAGGCCGGCTCCAGGAGGACACGAGCAGGGTGGCAGTTGGCAGTGCAGAAACGCAGGAAAAGTCAAGGTTTGGAGCTAGTTTCTAGTCGGTTTAGAAAGTGACGTTTGGCAGTCTGGGATACGGGCCGCGGGCCCAATCCGTCCTTCACTGCCATGGTGTTTTAGCCCTGCGACACGGTCCTTGGACTCCAGCTTGGACCGAAGCGTTGCAGAACGAAAGCCGGCTCCAGGAGGACACGAGCAGGGTGGCAGTTGGCAGTGCAGAAACGCAGGAAAAGTCAAGGTTTGGAGCTAGTTTCTAGTCGGTTCAGAAAGTGACGTTTGGCCGTCTGGGATACGGGCCGCGGGCCCAATCCGTCCTTCACTGCCATGGTGTTTTAGCCCTGCGACACGTCCTTGGACTCCAGCTTGGACCGAAGCGGTGTAGAACGAAAGCCGGCTCCAGGAGGACACGAGCAGGGTGGCAGTTGGCAGTGCAGAAACGCAGGAAAAGTCAAGGTTTGGAGCTAGTTTCTAGTCGGTTCAGAAAGTGACGTTTGGCAGTCTGGGATACGGGCCGCGGGCCCAATCCGTCCTTCACTGCCATGGTGTTTTAGCCCTGCGACACGGTCCTTGGACTCCAGCTTGGACCGAAGCGGTGCAGAACGAAAGCCGGCGCCAAGAGGACACGAGCAGGGTGGCAGTTGGCAGTGCAGAAACGCAGGTAAAGTCAAGGTTTGGAGATAGTTTCTAGTCGGTTCAGAAAGTAACGTTTGGCACTCTGGGCTACGGGCCGCAGAACGAAAGCCGGCTCCAGGAGGACACGAGCAGGGTGGCAGTTGGCAATGCAGAAACGCAGGAAAAGTCAAGGTTTGGAGCTAGTTTCTAGTCGGTTCAGAAAGTGACGTTTGGCAGTCTGGGATACGGGCCGCGGGCCCAATCCGCCCTTCACTGCCATGGTGTTTTAAAGCCCTGCGACACGGTCCTTGGACTCCAGCTTGGACCGAGCGGTGCAGAACGAAAGCCGGCTCCAGAGGACACGAGCAGGGGTGGCAGTTGGCAGTGCAGAAACTCAGGAAAAGTCAAAGGTTTGGAGCAGTTTCTATCGGTTTTCAGAAAGTGGACGTTTGGGCAGTCTGGGGTCTTCATGGCCATTTGTTTAGCCTGCGACACACGGTCCTTTGACTCCATCCGCTTGGACCGAATCAGTGCAGACGAAAGCCGCCAGGAGACACCGAGGCCGGGTTGCAGTTGGCATGCAGAAAAAAACCAGGAAAAGTCAGGTTGAGCTAGTTTTGTCTATCGGTTGTTCCAGAAAGTGACGTTTGGCAGTCTGGGATACGGGCCGCGTGCCTACTCCGGCCTTCATGCATGGTGTTTTAAGTGCCCTGGACACGGTCCTTGGCCTCCAGCTTTGGACCGAAAGCGGTTGCAGAAACGAAAGCCGGCTCCAGGGACACGATCGAGGGTGGCAGTTGGCAGTGCAGAAACGCAGGAAAAGTCAAGGTTTGGAGCTAGTTTCTAGTCGGTTCAGAAAGTGACGTTTGCTCGAGGATGACCCTAGCAGGTGGCAGTTGGCTGGTGCCAGAAACACGGAAAAGTCAGGTTTGGAGGCTATTTTTTCTAGTCGTTCATGAAAAGTGGACGTTTGGCCGTCTGGGATCCACAGGCCACGGGCCCAATCCGTCCTTCACTGCCATGGTGTTTTAAGGCCCTGCTACACGGTCCTTGGACCCAGCTTGGACCGAATCTATGCAGAACGAAAGCCGGCTCCAGGAGGACACGAGCAGGGTGGCAGTTGGGAATGCAGAAACGCAGGAAAAGTCAAGGTTTGGAGCTAGTTTCTAGTCGGTTCAGAAAGTGACGTTTGGCAGTCTGGGATACGGGCCACGGGCCCAATCCGTCCTTCTCTGCCATGGTGTTTTAGCCCTGCGACACCGTCCTTGGACTCCAGCTTGGACCGAAGCGGTGCAGAACGAAGGCCGGCTCCAGGAGGACACGAGCAGGGTGGCAGTTGGCAGTGCAGAAACGCAGGAAAAGTCAAGGTTTGGAGCTAGTTTCTAGTCGGTTCAGAAAGGGACGGTTGGCAGTCTGGGATACGGGCCGCGGGCCCAATCCGTCCTTCACTGCCATGGTGTTTTAGCCCTGCGACACGGTCCTTGGACTCCAGCTTGGGCCGAAGCGGTGCAGAACGAAGGCCGGCTCCAGGAGGACACGAGCAGGGTGGCAGTTGGCAGTGCAGAAACGCAGGAAAAGTCAAGGTTTGGAGCTAGTTTCTAGTCGGTTCAGAAAGTGACGTTTGGCAGTCTGGGATACGGGCCGCGGGCCCAATCCGTCCTTCACTGCCATGGTGTTTTAGCCCTGCGACACGGTCCTTGGACTCCAGCTTGGACCGAAGCGGTGCAGAACGAAAGCCGGCTCCAGGAGGACACGAGCAGGGTGGCAGTTGGCAGTGCAGAAACGCAGGAAAAGTCAAGGTTTGGAGCTAGTTTCTAGTCGGTTCAGAAAGTGACGTTTGGCAGTCTGGGATACGGGCCGCGGGCCCAATCCGTCCTTCACTGCCATGGTGTTTTAGCCCTGCGACACGGTCCTTGGACTCCAGCTTGGACCGAAGCGGTGCAGAACGAAAGCCGGCTCCAGGAGGACACGAGCAGGGTGGCAGTTGGCAGTGCAGTGTCGTCTCGGGTCTCTTTAGGATGCCATTTAAAGTTTCATACTGCGGTTACGAACGGGGGCTTCGGGTATGGGTCTTAAGTGCTAGAGCAACCCTTTAGGTCCCCAAGACACCTGGCCAATGACGAAAGCTCCTATTTCTTGAGCCATGAAAAAGTGTCAGAGCACATAGTTGTGCGTGTCATCCTGCAGGGGTCCATGCTGCTTGCATGTGCACAGTGCCAAACGCACATACAAATGGTTTGTTTAGGTCAGTTTCTGGTTTCTTTAGGGTTCATTTCATGCTTACGACACAGAGGCAGGCATGACCCTCCAGTGTCCAGGGGTCGGCGGCAGAGGGCGTAGCCCTTTAATATATGGAAAAATAAAAAATGTTCCAAACCACCAACCAGTTATGGCTTTACAGTTGCAATACCAAGAAAAAAAACAGTTTGGGTTAATAACACCCTGTGTCAATCAAGCGACAGGAGTGTTTCGAACGGCTCAGCTGTGGTAAATTGGATGGCGCTTTCAGGGTGAACAGAACTGCAAAGAAACAGATCACAACAAACAGGCAGGCGTTACACAAAGGATGTCGGACACACCGTCATTGATCGGACAGTGTGTGTGATTCCTGAGGGGCTCGGACCGGAAGACTCAGCAAAGGATGCCACTAACCCAAACAGCTCCAGTTTCGGAATCAAGGCACATCCAATGCACTGCAAGAAGGACGGGTTTCCTCGGCGCCAGTGAAGCTCAAAGTGTCCTATGCACTCCATTGACCCAACATAGCAACCATGGATTCCTTAGAGCCCAGTATTGAGGGGATTTTACAGAAGACAGGCGTTGCTGCCATGATGCAGCATGGATTTAATGCTGCAGGAATTTTATGGTGACTTTTGACTCTGATTCTAACAAGAGCCAATAGAAAGACAGATTTAACTATAATAATTAATCAACAACAATAAAAGGAATCTAAACACAACAAAATAAGATAAAATAAACCAACATGAGTACAAAGTCACACCTTCAAGATCAAGATCTCAGGAAAACAAGGCTTCCCCATCTCTATGATCTCTATGCCCTCTATAAAATCCTGATCTCATTCATGAATGTCACCAAACAAGAAACTTTTCCACAAAATCAGGAGCTATCGACAAACCGTGCATCAAATGTGCTTCAAAGAAGGAGATGGCAGATAAAATGTGGATGAATAGAATAGAACTCATTTAAAAAAATCGGAATAATTCGGATGTTCAATTCTGATGCATCTGATATCAACTCATCCCCAACTCATCCCCACTGCACTGAGTCCCCTGCCGGAAGCTACTGGAACATCTCAGGTGATCCCAGTTGGGGGCGACGGCTGAGCCCACACGCAGTGAAAAAACGTTGCTTTCCCATGGTTTCCCCACATATTTTGGATCTTTTAGTGTTGGATGTTAGGTTGGAATCGTGCACTTTGATGCATTTTGAAACATTTTTGTCACATGGTACTTGGTTTCTTTCAAAAATATCTTAGCTTGAAGCGTTCGACTTTTTTTTACAGGTGCGGTATTGGCGTTCAACCATGCAAATTGAAACAGATGTTTCCTTGTTTGGTACACATCGCCCAAAACACTGGGAGATTACTCAGTTACTCATGACCCACAGAAAGAAAAAAACAACTCACCTTGTGATGTCCTCCTATGATACTTTTTACCCATAGCGTCAAGGACTTCGCTAAGCCAAGTCAGGACGGGGTGAGTTAAAGCTCCCCAGGGTCCGCGCAATTTACAGATGGTTTCTCAAAGTGACGAAAATTTGGTCCTTTGGATCTTTTTGGCGCCAATGAGCTTGTGATTTTGATCCATACACCAAGTTACCAAGTCATTCTTTGCAAGGCCTCCAGATTTATCTGTGACAAGGAAGTGGCTCAAAGAAAAAGACAGCTGCGTAGCTGGTGTGTTTTGCACTTTGAGAAACCAACGGATTCCCCCAGGAAGAATTTCCTGCCAACGCAGTCGTCTGAGCTTTGGCCCTAAAGAGGGACCTTTCCAACTGAAGGACCATAGCTCAGGTCTTCTTCGGCCGCAGCATGCGGCTTTTCCTCGCCTCATCTCAGGGTGAAATCTTGGTCAACTCAAGTGGTAAACCCAATAAAAACGAGCCCGATTAACAATTTTACCGTCAAGGGGAATATAAACCATCTCCAAATCGGAAATTTCTGATTGGGTCTACCACATGATATTGCTTGAGGATCTGTTTTGATTGTTTATGATTGGCCAGTGGCATCAGTTTCAAACCCGGAGAATTGGTCAGATTTTGCTTCATTGCTGACACAGATGCCTTTTTTGAGTTCAGCCGCACCCCAAACATCCCATCCCCGAAGTCCAGTGCCTTTGAAGGACTTTCGTCCAAATCCGCAACCGTCTCGGCCACAATTTCCGCCTCCTTTACCTCAGATGTGGAAAAGTTTGAAAGTGAAACCAACAAACCACTTCCATCCACTTCCCATAGCAATCCCATAGCAATCCTTGTCCCCAACGGAGCAACACCGCAAGTTCTCGGTGGTCACCCCAGCTGATCCAAGTGATCCAAGCGTCCTCAGTGGGTTCAGGTGACCGTGAAGGCAGTGAAGGCATCGTATTCAGCGAGTCTCTTCCGGGTGTTGCGGTAGAAGCACCCGAAGAACGAGGCCTGCCAGCGGTGTCGTGAGCTGGAACTAAGAAAAAAAGTGCCTTAGAGATGATACGAAATTTAACTATATTTAACTCAAAAAAAAACACGGATTCGGGATCTTGGACACAAAATGGGTCCAAGATTTTCCATATCCTCGCCCAGATCTTGATGGGGCCGATTTTGAAGTGCCAAATTGGTGCTAAATGATCCCCCCACTGGGTGATGTTTTTTCAACGGCAGGAGTCACCCAGTACCCCTGTAGTTCCCATCAAAAAATAGCTGGTAGTAAAAAAAACATCTTCATCCTTTCTATAGGTATTTCAAGATATTTCTTAGGTGATCCATAGCCACAAAAAAGCCACAAAAAAGCCACAAAAAAGCCACTATCAGCTTATCCTTGGCTATCTCCATCTATAGTTTAATAGAGAAAACTATAACCTTAAACTATCACAAATATATACCATTCTCCCCATGAAAATCACCATCTTTGATCCATCCTGAGATCCCCAACTCGCCGAACTGCGGTGGTGGTGGGAGACGACCTTTCTCCATCGCCTTCGTGGACGCCGTTTCGGCCGTTTCGGCCTCGACCTGTCCGACCTGGTGAGGACTTGGAATCCGCAACGGAATCCCTCCGCAACGGAATCCGCAATTCAATTCCACCACATATAGAATATTTGGAAAGACCCAAGAATCCATTTCCAGAGACCCCAGATCAATGACAAAACCTTATGTATGTATATATATATATACTATCTGGTTATGTTAACTAACATAGCCATGGAAAGATCCACCCATTTTTAATAGGTAAACCATCTATTTCTATGGGCCATCTATACCATGGCTATGTTAAATAACCAGAGGGTAACTGAAATAACCAACAAGAAGCAGCATCTGCATGATTTCATTTCGGAGCCACATTGAGATATATGGGCGCCGCTTGGAATCCAAAAACCATTGCAGCAACGTGCAGCAACAACAACAACAACAACAACAACACATTGGGTGGGCTTCAACCTCAACACTACAAAAAATGCAATCAGTTGGCTATGTTTTTTTCGCATCAAACCAGATATTTCTCTGAAATCAGAGGCCATAGCTTCGACCCGTACCCAATTCAGGAATGGCTGATTGAATATCTGTTCAAATCGCTAGGGGTCAAAGTGAGGCATCCAAAAGTCAGATACTTAGTATATAGTCAGACGATATTAGATGGTTACTTAATAATCCAAGCATTCTGTGGTTTCCCAAACAAAATGTTGACCCAGCTTCGGAATGGACCTTGGTTGGCCGTGCTCGAACAGGGCTTGCGTTCCTGTCCGCGGCATTTACCGGAGATGGTGAAGCTACCAACTTGGATGGTTGTTTGGAGGAATCATCCCACAAGTATCAACAACATCCATAGCTCCCAAAAATATCTGGTTGGTGGTAGACCTATCCCTCTGAAAAATGATGGAGTTCGTCAATTGGGATCATTGTTCCCAACTGAATGGAAAAATTAAAAATGTTTCCAAACCACCAATCAGAATATTGTCAAAAACCATCTCAAACAATGCGTCCTTGGTGTGGCACAGCTGCTGGAGTCAGGTTCGAAGACCTTCATCAAACTCTCAACATCGATATCACCGCCTGCCGAAAAGCTGAGTTGCCCTGAACATTGGGTACCCGGTCTGGTGAACAGCCACATTAAACGAACTGGAAAGATCCACCATGCTTTTTTGATGGGTAAATCAACTATTTCCACTGGGCCATGTTCAAGTTCGCAAACTGTTGGCAAACTGTAAACTTTTACCAGCGGCTAGCCCCGAAACTCCAATGGCTCAACTGAGCATTCTACTTGATGATCATCTTGCCGAAAAAAAAACTTTCGGAGGCCAAGTCCCCATGGAAAAACCAGGGAAAAACCGTAGGAAGTCCCTAGGTCCCATGAGGTGCCTGTCTGGTAGATGAGATTTTCCCAAGGTCGACAGGAAGGCAGTTCCTGTAGGAATTTCCGCTTGATGTGGAGATCTGAGAAAACTCCAAATCACCTGTTTCGGATGTTATCAATGCTATTCATCTCTTCAAATCAAAAATTCCTTGGAAAAAAAACTATGCATCCAGCTGATTTGATCTTTGAAGGTCCCATGTATCAAGTAGTTAATATGTCCTATATCATTACTTGGGAAAAGATTACTTGGAAAAAAACCTATGAATCCAGCTGATATATGTATATATATATCAACACTTTGTCCCATGAATTTCCGGTCGGAGCCAAAGGGTCGTTCACCAGCTCCGGGTCAAAGATCTCACGTTTTTTCGCCTCTGCGAAGATTTCCTGAGAGGATGTCATGATGGGATCTTGGAAATCCAAAAATCTTCCTATAGCAACCCAGCAACCCCCTAAAAAGATTGAAAAATGACACGAAAAAACTAAGATTACTAGAGGTTTAGTGAATTTTCCGGATTTCTGATGAAGTACTGTTCTATCTTTGGGAGATTTCACATGATTTCACTGTAAGCACCAAGGTTTGTTTGCCATTGTTTTACAGAGATTTTGCAACTTAACCGACTTAACCATTGAACTCCAAGGAACTCTCAGCAAGAGCATGAACTCCTGTCCTGATGCGGATGGTCAACATGATCCAACACTCCAACTGCAGTTTCCAAAAATTGCTGGAAAAAAATTACATACACTGTAAATGAAGATATTTACATCCATATACCGTGGAAGGGTTAGCAAAATCACTGAACATGTGAGTTTTTTTGGGGGGAGTACCATATATATATGAGCCCGGTCCCCGGACCCCCACACCCCCCCCCCTCCTCCCCCCAATGGTATCCCCCCCCACTCCTAACCCCCCCCACCCCCCCAAAACCTAGTATTTGCATGTTATTTGCACATATACATACACATATACACATATATACTCCCCTTTCCACCCCTCCAACCTCGCATCTCTACGTTATTTGCAGCACTTGAGAGCCACGACCTCGTCAACGGACCTTGTCTACCTGTATATTTCTATCATAACCTTTTTTTCGAACCGCCTATAGCGTGCCTCGCACATGGTTTACAACATATTTGCTACCTATGGATTACGCAAAGCTTACCTATGCAAACCTAGACATATGTACAGTAGAAAAACAATAAATACATATATATATATATGCACATTCTAGATACTACAGATTGATATCTTGATCTTGTATCTATCACATATTTCGTTTACATTGTACATACTGTACACGTATATATATATATATATGTATATATATATGCATATATATATATAAACTCTAGATATACAGCGTGTATTGCTGTCGATATTCAATATACCACATATACTATGTAAAATTTACTCAACGAACATATTTACCTATATTGTATATATTACATCTACTGTGAATACAGTACATGTGGCATATACTATCTATATTCTATCAAAAACCACATATACGATGTATATATATATATATATGTTCAATATATATATATGTCAAATCTATATATTATAAATATATATATATATATATTAATATATAGATTGCATATATTCTATTTATATCTTACATATTATATATATGTTTATATATATATATACACTACACATACACTCTATATTACATATAGTATATCCATTCTAATTATCGATACATATGCATTATATGCACTATAAAGACTACATACACCATGGCTTGGCTGCTGAGAAAACCCCCCCTCCCCTGCCACAGGGGGGGGGGAACCATCTGGCTGGGTGGGGGGGGTGTGGGGGTCCCTGCTCATATATATATATATATGTGTGTGTCTATAAGTCTATATATTTCTGGTTTCCAAACTTCGTCCAGTTGCTTCGTCCAGTTGGTTCGACCTGAGGTAGGCACCATGATTCATATAGCGCAGGTGTGCGAGTTCGTGCAGCAGCACTGCCATCATGGCACCTCTTCCGATGAATTCCTGCTGGAGTCACTGGAGTCACGGCCAATCTGATCTGGCATCAAGGTTGAAGATATCTCAATGGATTGGTTTAAGGGAAAATTTACAGGAAAGCCCCATATTTAATGGGAAAATCTATGGTTTCCTGTAGATTTTCCCTTAAACCAATCCATTGAATATCATCATTAGGTCATCATTAGGTCCTAGCATTTGTTTATCTGTTTAAGATTCCAAGATTCCAAGCCAAACATTCTTTAACAACAAATCCACTGATTCGAGGATTTCGAGGATCTACAAACTAAGGATAGACTCTATCCCCATTGGATACTCATAGTTCACAACTTCCTGCATCTAGAGAATCTGGATCATTCTGGATCAATTACCCTCTGGTAAACTAACATAACTATGGAAAATCACCATGCTATTAATGGGTAAATCAACTATAAATGACCATGTTCAATAGCTATGTTAAATTACCAGAGGGTATCATCATACTTTTTCAAAGATGACTTTCAAACATGACATAATGACATAACAAAGATGATGAGATACTGTTCTATCTGAAAAGCAGCCCAAAAAATGATGATCATATCCCCCATACCCCAGATCATCCTAATCCTTCTCCCCAGTGATTTCGGCCTTCTGCGGATCGCCCTTGACCGGATGCTTTCGCAGGCGCAGGCGCACAGTTGTCAGGTAGCCTCAGGTCCACGAGTCCACGGGATCCAGCTGGCAATTTTTCTGCAGCCAGATGAACTCAACTGTACCTCCAATATATCTGGTTGGTGGTTTCAACCTACCCCTCTGAAAAATGATGGACAACTCGTCAGTTGGGATGAAATGACATTCCCAACTGAATGGAAAGATAAACAAATGTTCCAGACCACCACCCAGATATATATATATATACATAGTATATACAGGAAATCATAGAGTATCATATAGTATGATATATTTTTTTCAGGAAAACATCTGGTACTTTCTGGATGCGTTGAAAAGAATGGATGCCTCCACCTGCTTTTTTTCAGAGGGAAAACGGCTTGGATCTCTTCTCCGCAGATCTGATATCTCCATCACACCCAGCCCGACAATTCTCCTTAAACCTGACCATGAAACCAAGAAAAAATGTACTTTCACCGAGACAAATGGGGATTATCTAAAGCCATGTTCCTATGAGAGGGACAAGCACCAATAACTAGCAGCTCCCTTAGATGGGTCCACCATCCCACAGAGTTTACTAGTACCTTATTCCAATGATTCACAAGTGATCCGATGTTTCAAGAGTCAAATAATGGAGGACTTTAGCCTGCTGTAAACTGTAAACTAACAAAAAAATGTGGAAACTCACATCATTTGCACTTCAGTTTTTCCAGGGAAACCATGGGTTTTCCACCATTTTTGGTATGTTTACCCCAATCTCACCACCCCATGGCCACCACCACCCCACTTCTCCCAAGCGTCGTTCCTCGCCGTTCACCACCTTCGGTGCGCGCCGGGCTACACCCGCCTTCCTTTCCTGGCAGTGTTGCCTCGGGCCATCCGACTCCCACGGTTTTTATGGGGGGGTTGGGTGAGTTTATCACCTGAAAATTCAGCATCTGATGATTTAGATGATGTTTTTTCAATCAGTAAACTATCGAATTTATGCAAAGCCTGTGGATTTTCCACCATCTCAAAAGAAAAATGTTTGAAATACTGAAATACCCAATTGATCAATTGATTGCTGTGAGAGGGGAGCATTTTCAGCTGGAAAGTTCACTCTTTTTTTGGAGGCCGCCTATGAATCAACCAGGTCGTTTTTCAAACACAGTCCCGATGTAGATCCAGTATCATTGCTATTGTCCTGACGGACCAACCATTGTAGGGATAGGCATGATGCAGAGATCAACGGTAGATCCTTAGCGCACCCAGCAGTTGAGGAATTGCAGAGCCGCAATCTGCCGAGTTGCTCAAGCAGAAAATCGTACCTGTCCAAGCAGGCTTGTGCCAGTTCTGAGATCCGTTCCCTTCTGTCACAAATGGCAACGGACATCTTTGAGATGCTATCAACTCTTCCATTTTCAGAAGGGAACTTTGATCTACCCTCTAGTAATCAAAGGTGCCAATGGAAAATGCCTCATTTATAGAGGATCTTCCATCTAAAAACCTTCATTTATAGAGGATCCGCAAAATCGCCATGCTGGATTTCCAGCTACCAATAGTCATCAAAGTTCAAACATCGTATCTTGGAGCGTCTCTGGATTCATCAATTTCTTGTTGCTTGATTTTCCAACGAAAACAACTCCTATCACCTGTTGGTTGCTTCCCCATTACAAAGCCTCTCAACTGTTGGCTGACCATGGTTTCCCACCATCAATTTGTCTGGATCACCATGGTTTCCCACCATCCTTCACCCGCCTGAGGCGAAAGTGTTGACACAAGGGATTCGCCACACTGTGGAGATGTTGGAGAAGCTCCTCCACCTTTTGGCAACTCCTCGGGAAAAAAAAAGTCGGAGACATCTGAAATGGAATGGGATGGTATAAAGGACCTCCACACGTGTGTGAGTATTGATTATGTAGGAGATCACATATTGGGTTTTAAACAATCTCATATCGGATAATCCAATTGATCTTCTAGTATCTTAATAGAATCTTATTGGATTATCTAGATAGATCATCACATTTAAGAGATTCTAACTTATATCATCTGATATTCTCGTATCATCTATAGTCTATAGATTATCTTAATAGTAAAAATTGATTTACCATCTGGTTATATATTTAACATAGCCATGGAAAATCACCATTTTTCATAGGTAAACCATCTATAAATGGGCCATTTCCCATGGCTATGTTAAATAACCAGAGGGTAAGATTTGGCAACCAAAAAAAAAACGGCTTTAGATCCATACTTCAACCAAGCATCTGGAGTGGGATCTCATCACCTCCAACAGCGTTGCAGTGTGTGACGTGTCATGGTATCAGAGTGGTAATATGGGGGAGCCCCTAAAATGGAGGGTACCCCCAAGATTGGTTGCTTTATAATGGAAAACCCATCTACAAATGGATAATTTAGAGGTATCCCCATTTCAGGACATCCCCATAGCCAGGAAGAATGCTGTGAACGGATCAACCATTTGCCACCCAACTTCTGAAAAAAAAAACAGGTGAAAAACTCAGTTTCGATACTTCAAGGTACCATTCCAACTCCCAAAAAATCAGCAAAAACAGGTGCTGAACCCTCCAGGTACCATTCCAACCCTCCGGCCTTCCGGGCTCCACATGATCTGGTGCGCCAACTTGGCTGTGGGAGACTCCACGGGCTCCTGGGGAGATCCGGCAACACCTTTCTGGAGAATTGGTGTTTCAACCGAACCGCAGAAAGATACATCAAATAATAAAACATCAAAAACATCAAATAGGAAAAGTAAAATATCATATATATATATAGTAATTTATAGTAATGTATCCTGTTTTTAATAGCTCCTAATACACAAGTCAAGAAAGGTCGTCCTTCGCCCGGCTCCTCGTTGTCCTCGGACGGCTTCGCCTTGGCCTTCGCCTTGGCCTTGCTCTTTCCTTTCGCCTTGGCTTTGGCCTTCGGAGCCTGGCGTGAAATTCTTGGTCACATGTGGGATTAGGGATACTCAGGATATAATAGTTGGAATCCCTATGATGATATATCACTTAATCCCATAATGTCATACACATATATATATATATATGTATATATATATATGTTGTGTATACAGTATATAATATTTATCCCTCTTTTGGGGGTAGATGAATAGCACTGCTTCTCGCCATCTACATCTTGCTTCTCGCCTGGGATGGCACAGGCTCGCGGCTTTTTGGAGCTGCGCTTTTGGGCCTGGACGATGTCTGTCATTCCATCAGGTTACCCTCTGGTGAACTAACATGGCGAACTGGATAATCACCATCTTTAATAGGTAAATCAACTATAAATGGACCATTTTCAATAGCTATGTTAAATTACCAGAGGGTATACTAATCCGGATATATTTTTCCATGTTGGGAAAATGATGACTAACATTGACTGTCTAGTTTTTGTTCCATCATTCCCATCCACTGGGCAATCATCATCCCAATATGAACATATGATAAATATGGTCATGAATTGGGGTACATCCAGCCTTCTCAGACACACCCATATCCCACAAGAAGAGTCTTCTTCCAAAGCCATGTTCTTGGAGTTTCTTACAGTTGATGTGAAACCATTCTCACTCAGTTACCCTGGTGCCTCCTTAAATTTCGACCCACACCCAGACCGGGCGAATGTCGAAAGAATGCTTGGGCCGTACCTGTGGTCAGTACTTGCTATCCAGTACAACAAACTCTTGACCTATACCCACAAACACAATAACCCATGACCAATTCCAATCCCACTTAAGTCCTAGTAATTTCCAATAGAGACATAAAAAAAAAAAAAAAAACTCATACCCATTTGATATAGTTTGATCTTATTTGACAAACCCGATGCCAATAAACAACTACCATTTGGATCTATTTGGGTACCCTCTGGTAAACTAACATAACTATGGAAAACCACCATTTTCAATGGGAAAATCCACTATAAATTGTCATTTTCAATAGCTATGTTAGTTTACCAGAGGGTATCACCCATCCATCGCTTGGGCCTCACCGATTTCTTCGCTTCGGAGTTCGCAGGGCTCGTCTCCGGCGCCACCTTCACAGCCGCTCTGCTTGCCCGAGCGGACGCTGGGGCGCTGCGCTCCCGCGGAGCACTGCGTTGCCGCGCGCCTCGAGAATATCTGAGTCAATGGTTTCGTTGAAGATCGGTGAAGAGATATTCTTGGAGGAAAACCCAGGAAAACCCAGTTTCTGACCATCAAACTAATATTGATAGCACATTATAGAGGTTTTCTTCTAGATTATTCCTTCAAATCACTGATCAAAGAGTGGAAAACCAAGCAAAACCTGCAGTTTTTTCTGCCTCACAAAGTTGATCGACCTAAAACCTGTAGCAACATGAACAAAAATCGGATAAAGAAAAGGTAAACCAGTGGTGATTAGCCATGATTCACCACTATTCATAGTGCATATTAGCCATCTCCATGATGCCATCTACACCTTTCGAGGCGGTCCCACCTCGAGGTGATGGAACTTCTTTTTGCTCCAGCATCTCTTTCTCATCTTTCCTCAAGATTCTACGGCGACTCCCCGTCAATCGGAGAAATGCATCTGGGCATGGACCCAAAGTGCCTTTAGAATACTATGTCTAGATCAAAATTGATAAGTTCATTGTACAGCACTGGTCAGAGGCAAGAAAACTGTGATGTTGTCACAAGTGATTCGCTGCCAAAATCATCTAATCCCATGATCATTGCATAATGCCAAGGGACTTTGTTTGATAGCCACAACCGCTGTTCACACTGAGTGGTGAAGATGCAGTCGTTTGTGAGGACCCTTGTAGGAGGAGTTGTTCCTGCCAAAATGGCGAGTTTGGACAATTGGAAAGTGCAGACTGAATTAGGGAAGACTTGATCTGAAAATGCTACCACGGTGTGTGAGAAATCATCGGACAGTTCCAGTTTCATCAGCAAGTCCTCCTGATCGTCTCTCAGTTTGCGCAATACCTGCAAACGTCGTGGAAAAAGGGTGCACGTTCTGCACATTCCAGGGCCAGAGCGAACATGTATGAATTCCATGTCAAATTTCACACGAATCACATCCAAATTCAACCAACAACATTCAAAAATAAAACTCATGTATACTGGTATAGGTTGATGTTCATATAAGTTTCATCTACTGTGGTAAACCCGTAAACCCTGGCTGCCAAAAACCATCCCTATTCCCTCACCCTCTTTATGGTTGGGATTCAAACTATCCCCAAATGGTGGGTTGATTATTAAGTCTCCCATATACATAAGATCTCAAGTGCTCTCCTTTTCCTCTTGCTCGGCTTGCACCACGTGAGTGAAGTGACACAACCTTCGACGACTTTGGTCACAAAGGATAGCTCGAAGTCGAAGGGCGCCCATTCATCCCATCATTTCCTGGCATCTTGTCTTTTCCACAAAATATACCAAACTGACGTTGGAATGTTGGCAGTCCAAAATTCCTCGGCACATTGTAGAAGCTTGAAGAAAAAATACACACTCACACAAAGCAAACACTTTGCGCCGGCAGTCCAAAGGAAGAACTGAGAGAAATTGGAAGGCTGCCACCTCCTGTATATAGATATATTTCCGCAACTCTCGCATTGATCCACCGACCTCTTCTTCTACAGAATTCTGCGTCCTCTGTAACCTGAATAATCCATGTGGCTCCGCCAGGTCTCAAAGATCCTAGGTCCAAACCTTTACCGTTGAGGGTAACATTTTGATGCCAATTTCAGCCAAGACTTGTCTAAAATGCAGTCGCAAAGTTTGGCCAAATCTAGGCCAGAGCTTTTGTAGGGGCTGAAGTTGAGAAAAAGCCATATGTACCACTCTCACCAGGTCAGGAATATCCAGTTAAGCGCATTGATGACGAGCTGCAGTTAACCTTGTCTTAGGTTCCTTCAGAGAAAGCAATACAAAAGAATTTGTAAAATTCGTATCACGTGGCAGCAAAAAGTCTTTCCTTGTAGCATTGCGAAATTCACCGACGCGAAGGAGAGCACCCCATGTTAAAGCGAACATGCCTGCCATTTCCAACCAAACCCCACATGAGACAAGTAGTAATGCAACTCAAAAGGATTTGTTATGGCATTGCTACGTGGTGGGCATTCGGTTCATCCCGCATCCATGCAAATGCCAAATTCCAAGATTCCTGCAACATGCGACGAATGGCAGGCTTCCTCGAAGAGACTGCATTGATGGTTTCCGCAACTGGTTGTACGGACTTCCACTTGAATACAGACACCTTCCATGCCTAACCAATAAACTGTTGAGATCATCAATTCGCTGCTGATGGTTTGCCAAAATATCATCCAGAGAAAAACCCAAAGATCGCACCCAAGATTCAAACTGGCTTATGAGATACTCCCTATGCTGACTTGTCACCGTCAGCACAAGTCTTCTGGCCTGCACTTCTCTGTCCCTGCCGTAACCTGTCTCCAGAGTTCCATGGTAGGAGTACGCCATGGCTGCCACAAGTCAAAACGGCAAGGAGGAGTCCTACCAACCTAACCTGGGTGACTGTGCCAAGGAGGTACACCTGAGGCCCTTCCCCTGGGAAGCCCAAAGTGGAATCAAAATCCATCGAAAGGGCCCTGGCCTGCTGCCTTGGCGAGGACAGAAGATAGGCCAGACGAGGAGCTCGAAAAACGGAGCGATCACAGGCGGAGAACAGAAGGACCCAAACAACGCAGCACCTAAGGCCCTTCCCCTGGAAAGCCCAAAGTGAATCAAAGTCCATAGAAGAGCCCTGGCCTGCTGCCTGGGTGAAGACAACACCAGAAGACAGGCCAGCCGGAAAACGAGGAGCTCGAAAAACGGAGCGATCACAGAGACAGAGAACAGAAGGACCCAAACAAAGCAGCACCAAACAAGACCATTTAGAAATCCAACCAACCACGCAAAGAGCAGCAAGTCTAGAAAGGATACTTGACAGGGCCCGTGATGACGACCGTCCTTTTGCACTGGCACACTTCACCAAATTGGAGTCCACAAGAATGATCAGACGGATGGACTTCCCTTTCTTAACAAGACCTGCAACTAGTCTCACGACAGCAGACAACTCCAGGATATTTATGTGAGAGTTAACACGGAAAGTCCACACAGAGCTGCATTCCCAAGATGCCGCAGTGCACACTTCATTGATCAGCTGGCTCTCCAAACCTTCACTTCTAGGCAAGTCCACGTCCCACCTGCAGTTCAGATTCGGTGGGAAATCCAGCCGCAATCAACCCCTCACCAAAAGTCTGACGGCGGAATGCCCAGAAATGATCCTTGGACGCAAACCTGACAGGACCTCAAAGACCACAAGCACGCAACACAATGAAATGCTTGGACTCAGGATGATCTGCCTCAGGAGTCATCCGTTCAGAAAAGATCTCAAGAGCAACTCGACACCAAACCAGATGAGTATGCAAGGTGGATTCTCTGCAAGGCTTCCCGTTGATCCCAGCAAATGAAAACCGCTTGATCCTTACAAAGGGCTGGCACTGGCTCCTCCAGCTCCCAAAGGCAAGCAATCTGAGGAAAACGGCACGTGCCTTGGGATCACTTCTCTGCCTCGGTCAGAAGCTTGTGCTCCTTGACCCTCCTTCCGTCTCAGCCACCTTTCGAGAACCTCAAGCTTGGAAATCAAATCACGCAATTCCAAGGCGGAGAAAGGGCAACTCATTCAAGCTGGCGACCCAGCCTTGATCGAGCAAGAGCTCTGGAAGCCGGGGGAACCGAGGCTTTGAAGATTTCGGCACGGAAAATCCAAACCAGGACACCAAATCCAACCAAAATCCAAAAGGAAACCACACCAGCCACAAAACCAAGGAGGGCCCAAGGAAGACAAGACGAAGAGCAGTGGAAAGGGCACGAGACAAATCTGGAAACCTCGTTGGCCACAGTCACCCAGCCCCAAACACCTCCGATCCAACCAACCATTTACTTGAGCAAGCAAGATTCAGGTACACACATTCGAACTTAGATGCCATATATATATATATATAAATGCGTTTGTGATATGTATCATCTTGTACGTATATCTAACCATCGTTTCCCATCGTTTTTCCATCGCTTGGGATCTCCTTTTTGTCAGCTCCCAGGCCTGGCTTTGGAGGAGCCCCAGACTTCCTACCAAGCTGTAGAGGCTCTTCCAGTCGCAGGCCACGGGCTCCCGGACCTCCTCGGCCAAACTTAGACAACTTGTGGTTCTCAAAAAAATGGGTATAACATGTTATAACATGGGTATGTCTGAAAATGGGGTATACCCCCAATTATAGCCATTTAGTAGGGATAATGATCATTAACCATTGGGTGTAGAGGTACACTATTTTCAGACAAACCCACATACATTTGCGTTACATAGTATATACATAGAGTATGTAGATTGACATAGACATTCTTGTCCTTCATTCCTGCCCTTCATTCTCACTCAGAAAAATGAGGTCCCTCAGAGTATTCACTGAGGAAAAGAATGGCAATCCATGTTGCTTGAAATTGGTATATCAGACAATATGGGTACAAAATGTTGTAAAATATGATAGACAGATCATATAAAATAAATGTCAATGCGTTTGAGGAATTATTGCTGTTTCACTATCCAAATATGATGTTTGAAGCTATATAAAGCCGAGGGGATATGTAAGAACCCCTGTGTCAGTTTGGGCCTTGAACAACCAAAGTGGGAACACCACAAATCCATCTTGGACTCGAAAAATATGACCTTCCTCCACTAAAAACAACACATACATATTGCTTGACAAGTGGTTACATAATCCTGGTTTGTAAGTCCTCCAAAGAAGCTGGCCCCCTTCAAACTTCGTGAAAAACAATCTGTCAATTCCCAACTACCCTCTGGTAATTTAACATAGCTATTGAAAATGGCAATTTATAGTGAGTTTGCCCATTAAAAATGGTGATTTTCCATAGCTATGTTAGTTTACCAGAGGGTAATGTGGTAAACCCTGGCTGCCAAAACCATCCCCAGTCCACCATTTTGATGGCACCTGGGGGCACCCGACTGCATCTTCCCGTGGCCGACGCGGTGACAGCGACCGTGCACTCCCACTGCGTTGTAAGGAAGAGGCGGAGGCGGACCTACCATGGCCAATCTTGGATACCATGATACCCTGCAAAAAAATGAAATTCTTAGCTGGTTAGTAGATAATCCCATTGATGCCAAAAGACTAAAGGATTAAATTAGCCGTCCAAGATTGACCTATCAAGAAAATGCAACGAGAAAAGGCACGGGTTCACCAGTTTCACCAGGTTCACCAGGTTCACGAGGAGGTGGAATCTTCGGGGGTCCATCGACTTCGACTGGTTCTCAGCTGAAAGGTTAGCGTTCTAAATTGCCAAAGATGGGTGGATTGATAAATGGAAGATGATATGATGAAAACAGGGTATCAAACAATTGGTACACATGTTTTTCCCTCAAACAACATAGGACAGCCCAATTTCCAACTAACCTTGTCTATATGTCTATGTCATTGTAGGACTAAGAAGCCAATGATTGAGAGATTTGGTGAATCGTCTGAGAGTTGGAAGCCCTCCAGAGGCCCAAAGGCCGAGAAATGCTGAACTAAATGGTATCTTAGCTTACAGTTAAGAATGTCATTCATCTTCACGTGTCCAGCTTAATTTGATCATGGCCTGCCAAAGGTCGGAAGAGTCTTGGATGACTCTGACCTCCATGACCAGCAATTCATGCTCAGACAATGCAATGTGATGAAGCCAAATAGAAAGCTCCAATTTTGGTGTCTTTAACATGGCTTAACAAATATGTGGCCCAAAAACTTGGCATAGAAAATTTCGGCTCTGGATATGTGATGTATACCCAACTCCTGTCACGGCGAATTCGAAAGGTTCTCCAAAAGGAGGGGAACCTCCCGAAGGTGGGCAAGGCAGTAGGCAGCCGCCTGCAACAAAACATCGGGGGGCCCTGGTTGAAGCATCACTGAATGAGGAAAAAAAGATGTCGTCATTTATTTACCCTCTGGTTATTTAACATAGCCATGGAAAATGGCCCATTGATAGATGGTTTACCTATTAAAAATGGTGATTTTCCATGGCTATGTTAGTCATAACCAGATGGTAGACGCTCGAAAAGTTTGGATAATATGGGTGATCTCAGTGTATTCTGTATACATTCCCATTATACACCCCACCATATCCCCATGATATCCCTACTAACCCACCCACCCCACCTTCCAGTCACCTCTTGGAAGGGATCGCAAGCTTCGCCTTCCCACAGGCAGCCCCTAACATCAATGGAGGCCTGGGAAAATCTACAGGAAACCATGGCTTTTCCCCATGAAATATGTTGGTTTCCTGTGAAAAAACAATGCTTAAAGCAAATCCAGTGACCAAAGAAAACATCGTCTTTTTCCAAATTCCTCCCATCTTTTCTGCTGGTTGTAGTGTTCCAAAACAGAACCCTCATGAAACAAATGGGAACTTGGCCGGTGTCCAGCACTGGGCCACCAGACACGCACAGGGCGTCTTGAAGCTGATCATCTTGAATGCTCCTCAGAAGGATCCAGAATGATTCAGATCTATAGATTCTATAGATCTCATTCCTGTCCCCGGTTAAAATTCAAGCTGGGCCTGACGTGTCTGTGAAGTACCTCCAGTTGGCATCTTCATCTGGCGAGTCTTAGACTCCCAATTTGGGGATCTGTGACCCAAATCTTCGTCGTTGGCCAAGGCTCTGGGACATGCCGCTGGGGCACGTCTTTGATCCTCGGCTTTCCCCTCTTGGAGACTTGGGACTTAGAGACTGAAGTTAGACATTTTGGTGATTCTTGGGCTCAGCTCCAAACGTTCAAAATATTTCAAGATTCTCAGAACTTACCAAGAACTTCATCCATCTTCATCGTTCTTCATCCATCTTCCACTTCCAAAGCTGGCCGAGTTGACATTCCTAAGGTCAGAACGGTGTCACCTTGCCCTCTCCCACCTTAGCGTGGCTGAACTGCCTTGATGTTCAAACCCACAACATGTTTTCATGGTTGACTTCGCCTTTTTGATTCTTATTATCAGTGAGATGATGTGCGATTCTATCATATATAAATATATTTCATATCTGTGATGCTTCAATGACAATAGTTGATGGGCAAATCGCTGTGCTTGATGCGTGCATGACCGTCTCTGACGGTAGCAGTTTTTCTGTGCACTTCAATTGCAAGTTGTCTGGCTGATTGTTTTGCAAACCAAGAAACCCGGAGATGCGTCATTCCGCCTCACAACGTGAATGGGAAACCGACTTCATCCTGGATCTGAGTAGCTGAACTAAAACGACCCTGGCAATGGAACATGCTGGATTTTAAGTGGGTCTGGGTCAACACTAAAACCACCTAAAATTCCTGGCCGAACGACCTGAAACCATGAAGGGCAAATGGCAGATGAAGCGTATCTTTCCCCAATATTCATGATTGATGACTCCTTCCTTCGGTTACATCCATCATTTCCCAAAGTATCCACCAGCCACAAGCGTTTTCACAGGGATTTCCCCAAAACGATCACCCAAAGTCCCAAACTATTTCTGGAAGCTGACCCAATTATGCACCGATTTCCTGGAGGATTGTAAAGTTCCCACCATCCATTCAATGGATTGGTTTAGGGGAAAATTTACAGGAAACCATAGATTTTGCCATTTTTCCCACAAACCAATCCATTGATCCATAGCATCCACAACCCGCACCTGGCTCTCGGAGTCAGAGATCTGGCTCTCGGTACTTCCGGCTCCGGAACAGCTGTGGAAGTCTCAGGGGCCTTGGGAGTTTTTCTGGTTTCTGGCACAGACTTTTCAGGGTCAAAGAGTCAAATCTGTCATTTCAGGACATTTTAGGTAGATGATGTAGATGTTGAAGGGAAGAAATGTGGAGTTTGGTACATGTTCAGTATGAAAACATCTGGAAACTGTGACTTGATCGACAGGGAAACTCAGGCACATTCAGCGCCGAATGATGAAAACGAGGCTCATTTGAGCCGACTGCATCTCTAAAAGGCCAAGGAACTTTGGAGGCATCACTCTCATCCACATTCGGTTCTCAGTAAATCAGAGGTTTGAGAAGATCTTCCTAGACAACACCAGCATCGGATCGCACTGCTAGATACAGGAAATCATTTTGTCAAAATGCACAATCTGAATTATCCAATCGATAATCATCCAAGTATCAAATAATCAATAAATCATCAATAACTATCCGAGAGTTCTCCAGGTTCACAGCATCCAAGGATCTTTTAACGAAACGGCTCAAAGATGAGGGCAGCAAACGTTTGGCCCACATTGGCACAATGTCTTTGACATCGCCAATGGTGCTGAAAGTGCTTTCAAGGACACCACTATTCGATCTATTGAAGATGCTGAAAGTGAAGAATTACTATATAAACAAAACACAATCTGGATTGGTGTACTATTGGTGTACTATTGGGTGTACTATTGGGTCTTAGTATCATTAGTGGTTAGCCAAATCATTGGAATTTTGCCACCAATCATGCACTGATATCCGGCACAGCTGGGCTGTAAAGCACTGAAGCCAAAACGCTGCCAAGTCAGCCTCTGCACCAAGAATCCGCTCGAAAAGTCCATGTCAGCAGGAAAAGTCACTAGAATCATCAAAAGATATCTCACATACCACTGAAAAAAATAACAAAAGGGGCAATTGTTTTCATCTATTTCCCCAGTTGCAGTTGTCTCCAGGAAACTAAAAAGCTGCGGTCCAGAACGCGAAGCAAAGCCTGGGTCCGGCTCTGCGCGTGTCTCTGAACCTCCGCTAGAGATAGCTAGCTCCCCCGAGTACCGGATCGATTCGCACTTGGCAGAAGCCCAACCATGACCAGCTATACATCAGCTGTACATCATCAGGGGTGGCTCAAAGAATGGTGGCTCAACATACTGCAGAGTTGTTGATCTCACTAAGAGGTCATTTGGTGGCATGTTTTGCGTTTGGTATCCAAACTTTGTGAAACGCTTGTTTCATTTGAGCTACACCCACTTTCCTGGAAAATCCTATGACTTTTGGTAGTGGCAAAACCACCACCACAAAATCCGGCCACAACCGATTTGTGTCGCCACATGCAGCGAAATTCTGCCCATGAATTCAGGGGACCCAAGTTCATCAAAGCTGGATCGATGGAGATCGACGGAGATCCCCTCATGCACTGAAACGCGCGGCCAGCCGTGCGGATGCCTCTGCACTGTCCTGATTTTTATGAAGCTTGCTTCGAACGGCCAATCGTACAAGGAAAACAAACGTAAACAAACTTTAAAGTCATTGAGCATCCAGAAATGCTATCTTCTATCTCACTGAATGCCCCATATTAATAAAACCAATGATAGATTATGTATATATATATATATACTGTCAAAATTCGTACCCTCTGGGCAAACATCTCAATGTGTCTCAGTGGATGTCTGGTATGGCTCCTTGGCAAAGATTGGAATGGTCTCAGGCTGGGTCATTAACAGCACTGTGTCAACCTGTCCCAAAAACACGGAGATCTTCCAGATCTTCCATGCTGTTTCCATCGTTTGAAACGTTGAAAACACAGTTTGAATCGCAACGAACAAACGTGGCGGGAAGACCACAGAACGCATCCAAAAGGAATCGCGTTGCACGATGGCAAAGGCTTGGGTTCTTTCCCGCAACTCCTGGAGTTGGACCAGGCAACGCTGGAGTTGGTTTCTACCGCTGGTTTGATGATCCCATGATTCTTGATGACATCCCCATAGATCCCATAGTAATTTTGGTACAATCCCATGATGCTTGAGAAACAACTGTGGATAATCATACATGTATTAATTGCTGATTCTGATCCCACTATGTATTTCTATCCATGGCTATGGAACGGCATTAGTGAGGTTTCATTTCATTACAGTTCTTGATACGAGTAGTTGGTCAATCCCACTATTGTTGTGTCTAATAATGCAAGATTGTTGTCTATAATCATGTATCAATTAGTATAATCCTATAATTTACTATACAATTATCCACAATTGGTATAATTCCATCTATTTTCTAATAATCCCACTATTATTGTGTATAAAAATGTATCAATTAGTATAATCCCATAATAATCAGATATTTATGCTATTTGTTGTCTATATTGTGTAATCCCATCATGTCTTTTTATAATCCCAAAATACCATCTGGTAATTTAACATAGCTATTGAAAATGGTGATTTATAGTGGATTTTCCCATTAAAAATGGCGATTTTCCATAGTTATGTGGCTGTTTACCAGAGGGTAATGTTCCGAAAAAATCGTCATGATCCGTGGTCCAATTTCCACCATTTCCACCATGATCTGATTTTTGCCGCTCCCGCGAGGGCAGACGCTCTTGGATCACGGGTAAGAAGCTACGGCAGGACCAGATCGACGGCCACCTGAATTTCCCCAGGAAACCCCCGGCTCCGGATCGTTGGGTCGAGACATCTGGAGAATTCTGGAGGATCTGGAGGATGCAGAGGATACATGTTCAAAAGAAGTATATCATGGTTTTCATCTAGTTCTGCCATTTTTTCATAGCTTTTCATAAGCCTCTGGAAAAAAAGAACGTAGCTATGGAAAATCTATGAAAATCTCCAGTTTTGAAAGCGCTAAAATCATCTAGTTCTATGGGCCATCTATACTATAGCAAAGTGTTAAATCCGCCGACCCCAGCAATCTGCAGGGGGAGCGCGCCCGAGAAAAAGCTTTTGCAGCATTCTGGGCGCTTTCGAAGAGCTTTTCTCGTGGCTTCAGAAAGCAATGTTAGGCACTTGCCTGTTTCCAAATGCCTCGCGGCGCCCTTGCCACAGGCTTTTGCGGCATTCTGGTGGCAGTAGCCTGGCTTCAAATGCGCCGCGGCGCCTTCGCCGGAGGCTTTCGCCGCATTCTGGGCGCTTTCCAAGAGCTTTTCTAGTGGCTTCAGAAAGCAACGTTAGGCACTAGCCTGGCTTCAAACCGTCCGCAGCGCCTTGGCGGGCGCTTTGTGGCCAGCTGCCGGGCCTGTGCTCCAGCTTTTCCAGTCTTTTCTAGTGGCTTCAGAAAGCAACGTTAGGCACTAGCCTGGCTTCAAACCCTCCGCAGCGCCTTGGCGGGCGCTTCGTGGCCAGCTGCCAGGCCTGTGCTCCAGCTTTTCCAGTCTTTTCTAGTGGCTTCAGAAAGCAACGTTAGGCACTAGCCTGGCTTCAAACCCTCCGCCGCGCCTTGGCGGGCGCTTTGTGGCCAGCTGCCGGGCCTGTGCTCCAGCTTTTCTAGTCTTTTCTAGTGGCTTCAGAAAGCAACGTTAGGCACTAGCCCGGCCTCAAACCCTCCGCAGCGCCTTGGCGGGCGCTTTGTGGCCAGCTGCCGGGCCTGTGCTCCACCTTTTCTAGTCTTTTCTAGTGGCTGCAGAAAGCAACGTTAGGCACTAGCCCGGCCTCAAACCCTCCGCAGCGCCTTGGCGGGCGCTTTGTGGCCAGCTGCTGGGCCTGTGCTCCAGCTTTTCCAGTCTTTTCTAGTGGCTTCAGAAAGCAACGTTAGGCACTAGCCCGGCCTCAAACCCTCCGCAGCGCCTTGGCGGGCGCTTTGTGGCCAGCTGCCGGGCCTGTGCTCCAGCTTTTCCAAATCTTTTCTAGTGGCTTCAGAAAGCAACGTTAGGCACTAGCCCGGCCTCAAACCCTCCGCAGCGCCTTGGCGGGCGCTTCGTGGCCAGCTGCCGGGCCTGTACTCCAGCTTTTCTAATCAGTCTAGTGGCTGCAGAAAGCAACGTTAGGCACTAGCCCGGCTTCAAACCCTCCGCAGCGCCTTGGCGGGCGCTTCGTGGCCAGCTGCCGGGCCTGTGCTCCAGCTTTTCCAGCTTTTCTAGTGGCTTCAGAAAGCAACGTTAGGCACTAGCCCGGCCTCAAACCCTCCGCACCGCCTTGGCGGGCGCTTCGTGGCC